>PVKU01005053.1:0-131620 GCA_004027475.1 Anoura caudifer
CACATCCTGCTTCTGTGCAAACGCTTGCTTGCTCTGCTATTATAAAAACCCATAGCCTGTAAGCTCAGGCGCGGCTCTCATTTGGTTGCTCTGCGGAGCACAGTGACTCCGGTCACATTTGGGAGAGTCCGCCCCTGCGCAGGTAAAAACTTTGTTTGGCCAATAAAACATTTTAAGAGTCTATCGGTTCCTAGTTTCTGCACTCTCGCTTTCGAATATAACACGTGACACAAAGCAAGTTAGTTTGGATTCCCTTATATGGTATGCTAGTTTCGCGCAGGCCGGCTACTCTGCCCAACGGGGCAGGAAATGGGCTCATGCTGAGCTCTGGGTAAATTTTCTACATCATATTAAATTCAAGGTACCTGGCTAAAGCTCTGAAGTATCTGAATGTATTCAGTCTTCAGAATTTGTGCCTGAAGGGAGCAGCTGCTGCTTTGATTTTTCTCTTAGTAACTATAAATTAAACTCCTAGTGGGTGATAGTGGGCAGTGGAGTGAGAAACACCTAGCAAGTCAGTGAGCCTGCCACCCACAGGCCACCTGACTTACAGAAAGTGGCTTCCCTTTTCTGATCACTAGTTTTCTGGTATAAACAACATATGCATCAAATTTGATCTTTCTCTCCCAGTCTCTGAGACTAGTTTTTTGTAAAACCCACAATACTGTGAAGCCGCAATAAGTGAACCACGATATACAGAGGGATGACTGTACTTCTAATCTTCGATTGCCTTGGGGTTTTTCTCCCTGCCAAACCTTCTCCAGTGACACTCCATTACAGTCTCTGCCCTTATCACAGGCAAATTGTGTCAGTCCTGTACAAAGACAATATGAGTTAATGACACCAGCTCTCTTCTGGATGAGGCCAGGGCAGCACCAGCAATCTCCAGCTTTGTTTGATACAATGCTTATGATGTGCCTGTCTTCATCTCATTATGATATACACAGCTGTTGCAGAAAGACTGGGCTCCTGACTGTTGGCCAAGTTAAGGGCTGATAACAAAAAGCCTTGTTTATTAATGGCAGCAGAGCCCTGGAGCCATCCGCACAGCTCAACTCTGGCTTCCTGTGTTTGTCTCTGCATTCAATCATTACTGACTTTGTAACGAGGAATGAATGTGTTATGCTACTTATATGAGTCTGGCTAGCCACGGAATAAAACTAAAAGGAGAAAATACTAACAAAATAAGTTTATAAAAAAATTATATAAAACTACCCATGCTAATCATATTAAATGTTAAACCCAGCTTGTTACTCTAATCTGATTTTTCTCTTGAAGCTAGAGTTAAACATTAAAACATTTTTTAAGTATACTTTTCAATTCAGATATTTTTGTTCCTGTGTTACCCTAGGAACATCCTGGCCTCAAGGCCTGGCTGATGCCAACCACTCAGTCACAGGGATTCAACTGTCAAAAAGCCTAGATGTCCAACTCAAGAATGGTGACTATAAAGAACCATGTCAAGGTCTATGGGAAGATGTTCTTCAGAGCCTATATATCTTTCACATCCTGCACGAAATCATATTCTAACCAGCAAAATAACCTCTTTGATTAAATAATATATAATAAAAATAATACCTTTCCCCAGCTCAGGAAATAGGATGTATGCCTTAAAACAAAGGCCCAGTTACTCATGCCTGCTGTAAGTCTCTAACAGTCTTTTTATTTTTCAGTATATTGCAGAAACCTGCTATCCTGGATCCTGCCTGGGCCTGGGGCTGCTTGAACACCAGACTTCAGCTAACATTAAAGATTTATACAGTGACCAACAAAAACACTGCTTTGCACTTCCATAGCCCCTTCCCCCTAATTTCTTTGTTTTGCTTTCTCTCTCTCTCTCCTGATACAAACCCTTGCCTGCACTGAGATGTTAGGAAGGATTTTGTGATAAGAGTCCCCCATCTTCTCAGATGGCTGGCACTTGAATAAATCACTTTCCTTCTCACCAGCAGCTGGTGACAAGTCTGGATTTTGTTACTGTAGGCAGCCAGACCTACACTCAATTTTTACCTTGCCTGTCTCCTATCTGGGTCTGTAGTCCCTGGGTTTATAATAGTGGTATGTAGGAGACCATTCTGGGTGGTGTGGGCCCAACTGTTACAGAGCAACAAAAAAGGTCCGTTATTGTCCGCCGCCTTATGGAAAGATGACTCTCAAAGCCAGAGATTTGTGAAAAGGAAAGGAAATGTTTATTTAATACTATACAGAGTTAAAGTAGTGACTTAACTTCATTAAAATATCAAAGTCCTTTAGGATACCCACAGACACCCACAGTGCTTCCTATCTCCCTCTTCACCAAAGCCAGGGTACCATAATTGCAAGGAAGAGAAGCACACGTCCGAGATCCAGGCTCTTGACACCGTCAGCTGTGTTGTCTTCCAGGGAGGATTTCTGGTTAATCTGAAGCCATGTGGCACCTTCTCATGGCCTACTGGCAAGAGTTCTTTCACCCTTCTTCCAGGCAGTCTCTCTTGCTCCCAGGCCACGCAGCCGAAGGGAGCACCCCAAAGCCGCATGGTCCTTCTTCTACCAAAGCTGTGGGGAAGGAGTCCCCACTCTGGAAAAGCCACGTGGCAATTCTCTGCTAAAGCCACATGGTGATTTTCCCTCACAGGGTTGTGAGGGTCCTAACTCTCGGGAAGGCACGTGGATTCCCCCTAATGGCTGCCGCATCTCTGTTTTAAATACTGGTGCCAAACTTCCTCTGCAGCCCTATTTCCGACTCCTCCTACACTCGGTTATACCTGCCAGCATTCCCATATATTTCCAAGGTTATTGGGATGCCATCATGAGTTTGGGCAGGCATGTCTTCATTTTCTGGAGCCAATCTTCTCCAAGCTCCCATGCAGGCGCTTTAATTTAGGGTTCTTCCCCCAGTCACGTCCTTGGGGATGTCCTTTCCATCCCCCCTGGCTCAGAGCATGGCCATAGCTGTTTAACATATCTATGAAACCAGTTAAAGGTTATAGATATGTTAAATGACCATTCTGGAGGTTATCTGCAAAATCATTGCTATGCAAAACAACTCAATTGCCCTGCTCCATTTGTCCCTTCCCCCAACTCATACCTGTGGGGGACGGGGTGAGGACATCTTATATGTCCCTCTAACATTTCCTGGACACCGTGAGTTCTGGGCCCCATTCCAACTCCCTTTTGGGGCCCCCCTCTTGGCTACACCCTGTTACACAACTCCCAGTGAAAAGCAAGGTCCGATGCATAGGACCTACACCCATGGATAGGTTCTCCGGTGGGGAATCAGGCCTGCACTGTACCTAGGCTACTATGAGACTTGCTTTTGCTAAAACTCCCTCACCCTGAATTGAGGCAGAAAACATTTACTGCAAGGTAACTTCCTAAAATCCATTCTAAACCTTCCAAGGAGGAGTGTAACCGGTTCAACCACTTTTCCCTTTTCATTTGCTAATATCCTTCTTCTGTGATGTGATTAGCAGCATGGGCTCCTTTGTTTTCTGTAAAAGGTAACCACCTAAAGTGAACCTATGCATAATAAATGAGGACCATCATGTAATGTGCCCAGAAAAGCAATAAAGGCCTGTCCAGGCAAAGACCACTGCTTTTTCTCCCCTTGAGAGAAAAACCATGTCATCCCTTTTCCTCCACAAGACTCAGTAGTCCATGTGAATTTCTTGTATTCATCCACAATGTTGTGAACCCCCACAAGCCGGAGTCCACATCAGTGGTATTCCTTTAGCTGACCAGTAATGTTTTGCCAAGATGATTGTCTCAGAGACAATATCACTTATATTCCTTTTTCAAGAAATGAAAACATTCAAAGCTTAGTACAAACCCACAGTAATCAAGAACAGTCGGTACTAGATAGAGACAGACATATAAACCAACAGAATAGAATGAAGAACCCAGAAATAAACTCTTGTGTGTAATCAAACAATTTTATTCAAGGGTGCTAAGACTACTCACTGGGGAAAATACAGATTTTTTCCACAAACTGTGTTGGGGAAACTGTATATTCACCTGTAAATAAATAAATAAATAATAAATAAATAAATAAATAAATAAATAAATAAATAAATCTGGACTCTTGCTTTACAGTATAAAGAAAAATTAAGTCAAAATTGATCAAAAACCTAAATGTAGGAGGTAAAACAATAAAGCTCTGATAAGAAACATAAAAAAATCTTCATGACATGAATTTTGGCCCACAAGGCAGAGGCCATAAAAGAAAAATAAGATGGACTTTATCAAAATTTGGAACTTTAGTGTATGAGAAGACAGAGTGAAATAGGAACCTATAGAATGGGAGAAAATATTGGCAAATAATATATTAAATATTGGGAACTGATAGCTTAAATGCATAAAGAACTCCTATAATTAAACAACAGAAAACAACTTTATTAAATTAAAAATACAATTTTACTATATGAAAAACAACATAACATTTAAAATATATATATGCCATTCTATTATTTCTTTTTAATTTTTAATTTAATACTAAATAAAATTCTAACTTTAAGACAACTTTCCTTCTTCATCTTTTGTCACTTCTTTTAGCATATAATCATCAATAAGCAGCTAATAAATATTTTTTGTGATTTGTGCCTCAGATTTTCTATTTGTACTTTAACAAATGGTAACACATTTTTTCACTTCCTTGTTAATAAATGTACTTGTTTTGGCCTTAAAAAAATTCTTCTCCCAGAGAAGCATCATATGCTAACATTTTTCATATATATTGAGACAGACATCACCATTTGAGAGGGTTTTTTTTTTGTTTGTTTTGTTTTGCTTTGTTTTGTTTTTCATTTATTTGGTTTTTTTTGTATGCTTTTTAATTTATTTTTGATTATGTTATTAATATATTTTATCAATTATGCTTTTACAGTTGTCTCTTTTTTCTTCCCTTTATTCCCTTCTGTCCTGTACCCACCTCCCACCATCATTCCCCACCTTAGTTCATGTCCATAGGTCACAACATGTAAGTTCTTTGGTTTTTCCATTTCCCATACTATTCTTAACCTCCCCCTGTCTATTTTGTACCTACCATTTATGCTTCTTATTCCCTGTATCTTTTTCCCCATTACCTCCTCCCTGACCTTCTGATAACCCTCCATGTGATCTCTGTTTCTGTAAATCTGTTCTTGTTCTAGTTGTTTGCTTAGTTTGTTTTGGCTTTTGTTTTTAGTTTCAGTTGTTGATAGTTGTGAGTTTGTTGTCATTTTACTGTTCATAGTTTTTGATTTTCTTTTTCTTAGGTAAATCCCTTCAACATCTCATACATTAAGGGCTTGGTGATAATGAACTCTTTTAACTTGACCCTATCTGGGATGCACTTGATCTGCCCTTCCATTCTAAATGATAGAAGTTGGATAGAAGCTTTGCTGGGTAGAGTAATCTTGGATGTGGGCCCTTGCCTTTCCTGACTTCGGACACTTTTTCCCAGCCCCTTCCTGCCTGTAAGGTTTCTTTCAAGAAATCAGCTGATAGTCTTATAGGAACTCCCTTTTAGGTAACTGTCTCCTTTTCTCTTGCTGCTTCTAAGATTTCACCTTACCTTTAATCTTGGGTAATATAATTATGATGTACTTTGGTGTGTGCCTCTTTGGGTCCAACTTTTTTGGGACTCTCTGAGCTTTGTGGAAATCTATTTCCTTTGCCAGATTGGGGAAGTTCTCCATTATTTTTTTCAAATAAGTTCTCCATTTCTTGTTCTTCATCTTCTCCTTCTGGCACCGCTATGATTCACATGTTGGAACACTTAAAGTTGTCCTTGAAGTTCCTAAGCCTCTCCTCATTTTTTTGAATTCTTGTTTCTTCATTCTTTTCTGGTTGAATTTTTATTTCTTCCTTCTAGTCCAAATCATTGATATGAGTCCCTGTTTCCTTCCCTTCATTGTTGCTTCCCTGTACATTTTCCTTTATTTTATTTTTCATAGCCTTCAACTCTTCCTCTATTTTGTGAACATACACAACCATTTGTGTGAGCATCCTGATTACCAATGTTTTAAACTCTGCATCTGATAGGTTGGCTATTTCTTCATTGCTAAGTTCTATTTTTTCTGGAGTTTTGATCTGTTCTTTCATTTGAGCCATTTTTTTTTTTTTCTCAGCATGCCTGTTATGTAGTAGCGAATGGAGCCTTAGGTATTCACCAGGGTGGGGCAACCCATGTTTCTGCATTGTGGCACTGTATGTGGGGGAGGGGTCTGAGAGGGAACAATGACACTTGCTTGGCTCTCAGCTTTCAATCACTTCCTCTGCCACCCATAAACAAACTGGACCCTTCTGGTACTAATTTCCAGGTGAGTGGGCTTGTTTATGTGCTAGGACCCTGTGGGTCTCTCCAACAAACACTTCTGTCAGAGTTTCTCCTGCTGCCTCAACCCCCACAGTTTTTTTTGTTTTTTTTTTTTGTTGTTGTTGTTTTGTTTTGTTTTGTTTTGTTTTTCCCAGTCAGAGGTTTTGAGGTTTTATTTCCCCATGCTGGAACCCTGGGTTGTGTGGTCTTTCTCACTCCCCAGGTTTTCTTCCCAGTTTATATGCGTGCAAGTGTGGTACTGCCCTCTTTGACAGCCAGTGCCTCACCCACCCCAGTCCTCCAACTTCCTCCTTGCAGTGAGTCCTCTCCAACTGGGCTGCCTGTCTCTGCCCCTCCTACAGGTTGGAATGAATGATTCTTCTTTAACTCCTTGGCTATTGGACTTCCATATAGCTTGATTTTTCTGTCAGTTCTGGATATTTTTTGTTTTTAAATTTGTTGTTTTCCTCTCTTATGCCAGGAGGCAAATTGTATCTGCCTATACCTCCATCTTGGCCAGAATTCTGTTTTGTCTGTTTTTTTGTTTTGTTTTGTTTTGTTTTGTTTTTAAAGATTGCTTGGGGGAGATGACATAAGGGAACTAAGTGATGATAGAAAAAACACAATAAAGATTACATTAAAGAAAAAATGGAGTACCATTTTCTAAAATATGTTTCAATGGAAATTCATATATTTTACTTTAGTTTTTTTGTGGTGAAATAAGTTTAAGTAACACTGGGAACAGCATGGCACATGAATTTCTGTGAATAAATAATTCAAGCACATCTCAAAGTGACAAAAATTTTAGACAATAAAAACTTTCCCCTTACATTTGATCTTAATACTTCTTTAAAATATAATTTGGGAAAATCTTTTGAGAGTGACTATACTCTAGCCTCTCTCTCCCCTCCCAAGGAGCTATGATCAAAAACAAAATGAGTCCTCAGAGATAACTAAAAGTCTATCTTTGTGTGAGAGTATTTAATAGACTATTAATTGACTTTGACAGGACTTACTTGATTTTAACTCTGCATTGACTACTTGTTTCCATCTCCCATGTTTTCAGGTCTTTCCTTCTTGAATTTTTTCCCACTACTCTGACTGAAAGTAAACTCTACAGAGAGGAGGGTGAGTGAGCAAGAAGGAGTTCAGAGGATATATGAAAATAAGTTTACATGAGGGGCATGACTCTCAAATTTCATACCTGTTCAACTCAATTAATTTTTGTAGAGAGCAGACAAGGAATTAGTGGCAAAGATCTATGTATGTATTAAGAAATAGTACTTACCAGGAGTATCCTCAGAGCCATATATGCCTCCCTGGAAATATTTTTGTGTATGCATTGTGGGAAGAGTAGATGTCAGTGAAAGGGAAGATGGAATATATGGAGAAGGCAGAAGGTGATATCATTGTTATATTTCCAGATTTGGCCTGGTAGTAGAAGAATCAAAGATGCTCATCTAGGGCAACTATTTTCCATAATGACAACCAAGTTATGATTTGCTTCATTCTCTGATTACTTCTTGCCTGAGATGTTTTCTCTAATATTTTCTACTCATCAGCATCCATCATAAAACATTCATAAAACCCAAACTCCTGGTGCGTTTTAGGCATAAATGGATGTACAAAACTCAGTTGCTACACTTGTTGATGAGAAAGACACAAAGGGATGTGGTAAATTATAAAAAGTGGCCTCAATTATCACCTCTTTGCAACATGACTGTCATCTTTTGTGTTGGGTGAGCCTTCAGTCTTGCTAACGCAGTGCAGCAGAAGCGGCACTGTGGCATTTCCAAACCTGAACCTCAAGAGGCCTTCTAGGCTTCCTTTCTTATTCTTGTAACTTTGTCAGTGCCATAGTAATAAACTTAGGCTAGTTGGCTGAATTTTGGGAAGAAATATGGCCCAGTTTTTCTGTCTCCCGATAAATATCCACGTACATAAGGCCATCTTTAATCATCCAGATTCCAGGTTGCACACAAACTGACTTCAGACACATGTGTAAATCCAGCTCAGGTCAGCCAAGTCCAACTAAAATTAGCAGACCTACACAGCTGACTCAGATTCATGATCACTAATAAATAATTGTCATTTTAAGCCATTAAATATTCCACTGGTTTCTTAAGCAGCAAAAAGCTAACTGGTCCAGGGAAATAGAAGCATAAAAAAGTCAGATAAGTAAAGTTTTAGAAGTAAGCCCAGGATTCTTGGGTAGCACAAAGGACTATGACTAATGAGTTCTATGGGGATGTGTTAGGGTAGAATTAGTGGCCAGAAGGCAAATAAAGGCAGGAAAGAGGGAAGCCCTTGAAATTCTATGTGTCATCTCCACTATCTGGGAAAGAAAGCCTTTGAAACTGTACTTTCATCCCAAGGCCTGAAAGGCTGGTAAAGGGCTCACAGTGTCCAAAGGAAGAAGCCCATTAACACCTTTGGTTATTCACTCACACTACCCACTGTAGGAGACCATTCTGAGTGGCAGCATGAGCCCAGCTCCCACTCAGAGATGCACAGGACCCACACCCACAGATAGGTTCTCCCATGGAAAATCAGGTTTGCAATGTGTCTAGGCTACTTTGCATCTTTTTGCCAAAAAACCCCTTTACTCTGATTTGCAGCAAACATTTACTGCAAAATAACTTCCTAAAATCCATGCTAACCTTCCAAGGACAGAGCAATAGGTTCCACCACTTTTGCCTTTTCATTTGTAAATATCCCTTTTCAGTGATGTGATTACTGGCATCCTCTTCTTTGTTTTCTGTATAAGGCTACTCCCTAAAGTGAACCTGCACAGAGTTAATGAGATCCTTCATGTATAGTGCCCAGTAAGACAATAAAAGCTTGTCAAAGAAAGGATGGAGGCTTTTGCTCCTCTTGAGAGAAAAGCCACTCACCCTTTTCTTCCACAGGATTCGGTAGTACATGTTAATTTCTTTTGGTTCAGCTACAACTCCATGGACCCCACGAGCGGGAGTCCGATACAGCCCACCCCTCAGAGCTGAAACCACTTTACCTAACAATCAATATGTAATTTCTTCACCTCCATCCTACCTTGACAACTATATAAATCCTTAGAATGAAGGACTTGGGGCTAGGCAGGCTTGGCACTCTTGGCTCTCTGGCAGCCTGGCCAGGCTGTCCAACCACATGGCCTCTGGCCATGTGCCTGCTTGCCACCCCTACCCTTTGCTGCCCTTACTTTCACTACCCTTACCTTGCTTCACCCTGAACCTATGCCTTTCAGCCCCCACCCCCACCTTAGGTAGGCCCATTCTTTTCCATGAGAACAGACCACCAACAAACTCTACTTGCACACTAATATACTCACCAATCTTTAATGCTTTACTGCATTGGCAAGAACTGAGTTTCTGGAAGTTTCTCCTGTAACAGGTGGATTATGCATGGCTTAAAAGATAACTCGTAAGGAAGAATTAGTTAAATATATTATTAGGATAAATATAAGAGCAGAAATACACAGGTAACAAGAAACATCAAATGTATATAAGAAAATGCAAGCTACGTGGAGTTTTAATATGGTGAGTCATTAGGAAATCAGGTTGGAAAGGGAAGCAGAGACTAATCTTGCTAAGAAGTTTGTCCTCCTAGTTCTGTCACCCTTCAAGGCCCAGTCAGCTCCCTACTTCTTGAGATTGTCCTCACTGCTCTCATCCACAGCTGGTGTTCATTATTGTCGCTTTTTAAAATTTTGCTGTAATGTTCCTGATCTTTATCTCTTACCAGGCTCTTGCTCAGCCTATGGGAAATATTCAGTGCTCTTACCTGTCAGATGTGAGACAGCTTTACCATCCACAAAGTCCAGATTTGTTTTGAAGTGTAACATGACTTCATGTGTGTAACAATATTAAATGATGAAAAGGATAATAATTCACTGCAATTAACATTTGTTAATCACCAATTATTTGTAAGTCAGTATATTCTCTGCTTTTCCTTCACATAGAATGACAAAAATTTTATAGGAAATTCAGCTGAATAAGGCTCAGAGAAGAAAAAACAAGCAAAAAAACCCCCAAAACAAAGCAGCCATACATCCTAGGGACAGAGAAACCATGCACCTACAGAGAGACCCATAGTATCAGTTTGGCAAAGAGTCCTAAGTGTGGATCCCGGTTGTGTTACTTGTTAACACTCCAACCTTGTGGGAATGTCTTGCTTCTCATAGACTTACTTTCTATATTTATGAAATAGGAATATTTTTCATTCAGAAATTATTTAATTTAAATAATCATATATGACTAGTGGCTACCAATCCACATTGAACAACACAGCTCTGGAGTTTGAGTACACTAAATTCAAATCCTATTTATATAACTTAGTGGCTATTTGATTTTAGAAAACCTACTCAACGTTGCTGAGTCTTGGTTTCCTAATCTGTAAAATAGTTTCTTAAAATTTGAAAAGCTATTGAGAGGCCAAAATGATCCATGAATTTAGTAGGTGGTATGCAAAAGACATTTAATAAACGTGAGTTATTATTTTGTTGCTTTATAATTTCAAACATTTATAAGTTTACAAATATATTGGTTGTGTCTTTTTCTCCCAAGGGAAAAGAGACAAGTGAGGCAGGATTATCTAGGTTCATGAAATTTAGGGTCTTACAAGAAGGTCAGAGATATGACCATTGAGTAATACTCAAATATGTGTTTTCTGGGTACAAGAAATATTTATGACACTGTGTTAAACACAACAAGAATTACAAAAGATATGCAATGCAGGTTCTGTCCTCAAGCTGGTTAGTGTCCAATGGTAAGGGAAAATAACACATGGGGAAAAAAGAAAATTAAATGTTCTGTTAAATGGTGTGTTCTGACCTGTGGAATGATCCAGCAACATCCACACAGCTTTGAGGCCTTGAAAATGATCCAACCACTCAACAGTTGTTCAGGAACAAGACCAGATCCTTAATATTTAATAACTTATTAAATGCTCATGCAATCCTCCAATAGTACTACTATTACCTATATTCTACAGATGAGCAAACAAGAATTTGAGGAATAAAATAATTTGATCTTTGGCATTATGAAATCTGGGATATGATTTTTGTCCTAACTAGCTAGTAAGTTAGCTATTACAGTTTCATGAAGGTTAGCAAAAGACAAAAGACTCCTGGATCAAAAATAAAGAATTGTATTACTCACAGCACAGCAAGTAGCACGATTTACATTAATTCCTTTACCCCAAGTCCCATCATGGGTTTATGTAGATGTTGTGCACTCAGTGGGTTTGTACTGCAGCTTAAAACATGGGGTTTGAGAAATCTACCATTATATAGCAACAAGTAAGTGAAGCTGTTTTCAACAGAGACAAGACCTCATTATCATGGTTGCTTATTGAAAACATAACCCTGAAAAATGTTTTGGTAGAAGATAGTCAGGGATTTGCATATTTGCCTACTTGATGCAGGGTGCAGCCAGGAGGGGGGCCCCCAAAATAGGGATTTGGAATGGGGCCCAGAACTCAGGGTGTCCAGGGAATATTAGAGGGACATATAAGATGTCCTCAACCCTTCCCCCACAGGTATGAGTTGGGGGAAGGGACACATGGAGCAGGGACATGCAGAGCTGCTAATCCATGGCATGGTCATTTAACATATCTATAGCCTTTGGCTGGTAGCTTAGATGTGTTAAATAGCTGTGGCCATGCTCTGAGCCAGGGGGATGGAAAGGACTCCCCCCAAGAGATGACTGGGGGAGGAACCCCAAGTTACAGCACCTGCGTGAGAGCTTGGAGAAGATTGGCTCCAGAAAATGGGGACACACCTGCCCAAACTCATAATGGCATCCCCCCAAAATTGGAATATACAGGAATGCTGGCAAGTGTAACTGATTGTAGGAGGAGTTAGAAATGGGAGTATAGAAGAGATTTGGCATTGGGGATTTAAACAGAGATGTGACAGCCATTGAGAGGAAAATCCACGTGCTTTCATGAGTTAAGACCCTCACAGCCCTGTGAGGGAAAATCACCATGTGGCTTCAGCAGACAATTGCCACTTGGCTTTGCCTGAGTGTAGACCCTCTTGCAGCTTTGCCAGAGGGAGGGGATTCCACGTGGTTTCACCAGAGTGTAGACCCCTGCAGCTTTGGTGAAGAGGGAGAGCCATGTGGTTTTGCCAGAGTGGGGACCTCTTCCCCACAGCATTGGTAGAAGAAGGACCACACGGCTTTGGGGTGCTCCCTTTGGCTGCATGGCCTGGCAACAAGAGAGACTTTGCCTAGAAGAAGGGTGAAAGAACTCTTGCCAGTAGGCCATGAGAAGGTGCCACATGGCTTTGGATTAATCAGAGATACTGCCTAGACAATGACACAGCTGACGGTGTCAAGAGCCTGGATCCCAGATGTGTGCTTCTCTTCCTTGCAATTACGGTACCCTGAATTAGGGCAGAGGGAGATAGGAAGCACTGTGGGCGTCTGTGGGTATCCTAAAGGACTTTGATATTTCAATGAAGATGTTAAGTCGCTACTTTAACTCTGTATAGCATTAAATAAACATTTCCTTTCCTTTTCACAAATCTCTGGCTTTGAGAGACATCTTTCCATAAGGTGGCAGACAATAATGGACCTTCTGTTGCTCTGTAACATACTTAGCTAGGAAGTTTCAGGGAGACTCATGGCTGCAGTTGATTGCCTTTCCCAAAGACCCCAAGTAAAAGGTGTTGAATGTTCTCTGGCTTTAAATTCCCACATATCCTACTACAATATGATGTCTGATGGCCACACAGATGAGCCCAATCACCATTCCCTGTGATCCCCACTGGCATACTCTTGACTTCACCTTGCGCAGATAAAATTTTCAATGTTATAACTAGTTTAAAGGGAGCTAAATTCTTTACCTGGTTGCCAAGAAAAAACTACATATATTATTTCTAATACATATAAAAATACTTTGATCAGAAGAGTATCCTCATTTTATATAAGATAGAGATGACATAAATCTAATGATCTGCCTAAGGTGACTCAGATTTGCCTTCAGGGATACATATTTCACTTTATTTTTCTCTTCTTGCTCTGTCTCTCCCATCTTTATTATACTAATTCCAGTTTCTTCCCATAGGAGAAGGTAGTCCTTCACTGCTGTCAGTGCTGACAGCTCACACCTTCCTGACATGGGTTCACTTTCCAATCTCATGTAGCACTGAGGCTAATGATACCAAGTCCAGAAAAAATTGATACTCTCAGTGTTTCCTTTTATCTTGTGTGGATGATGAAAATGGTACATGCAGATCAACAGTTAAAAACAAACAAACAAACAAAAACTCTGTAAAAAGACTGGATGAATCACAGGATTAAATCAGTTAGTTGGAGGACAAGGTAAAAATAAACACCCAGAGAGAGCAAGAAAAAGAAAACAGAATCGGAAAAAAAAAATGAACAGGTGATAAGGGATTTGCAAGACAATATGAATCATAACAATATCCTTATAATAGGATTGCCAAAAGTAGGAGGAGGAGGAGAAGAAGAATGAAGAAGAAAGAAGAAGAAGAACAACAACAACAACAACAATGACAACAACAGCAGCAGCAGCAGCAGCAGAGGCAAGGGATAAAAAACCTGTTTGAATAAGTAATAATGGAAAACTTTCCTAATTTGAAGAGAGAAAAAGTCACACAAATTCAGGAAATACACAGAGTTCCAATCAGGAAGAAACTAAAGAGGCCAACTTCAAGATACATCATAATTAAAATGGCAAAATTCCAAGATAAAGAGAGAATCTTAAAGGCAGTAAGAAAAAAAACAGTAAGTAATATATAAGGGAGCCCTGATAAGGCTAGCAGCTGACTTCTCAATAAAAATGCTCCAAGCAAAAAGAGAATGGCAAGTAATATTCCAAGTAATGAAAACCAGAGTCCTGCAACCAAGATTACTCTACCCAGCAAGGCTCTCAATTAAAATGGAAGGCCAAATAAGGATTTTCCCATAAAAAAAAAAGAAGTCTAATAGAATATACCTCCACCAAACCAGCTCTGCAAGAGATACTAAAGGGACTGCTTTAAGAAAAGAAAAGAGAAAAGAAAAGAAAAGAGTGACAGAGAGACAAAAACGGGTATGAAAAATGGCAATGAATAAGTACCCATCAATAATAATCTTAAATGTAAATGTATAAATGTTCCAATCAAAAGACATAGAATAGCTGAATGGACAAGAAAGCATAACCCACATGTACGCTGCCAACAAGAGACCCACCTCAGGACAAAAGACCTACAAAGACTGAAAATGAAGGGCTGGAAACAAATTTTCCAAGCAAATGGACAGGGGAAAAAAGCTGGGGTAGCAATACTCACATCAAACAAAACAGACTTCAAAAGAAGGGCCATAAAGAGAAACTCAGAAAAACATGGAATGAAGTGGTTTGGAAGACCCAGCCTGTTGCACAGCCATTAGCACATATTGGGTACTTAACAAATACTGTTGTTAAACCCTCCTGGGACCAGAGTCTGCTGTGCAACTGGAGGCAGCTGAACAACTGGAGGAGGCTCTGAGACCAGAGGAGGCCCTGCAACAGGAGTCGGCCAAGAGACCAGAAGTGGCTCTGGGACCAGAGAAGGCCCTGCGACTGGAGGCAGCCCTGTGACCAGAGGCAACACTGAGACCAGAGGCGGCTGAGTGACCGGAGGAGAGGGCTTTGTGGAAGACACAGACCTCACACACCGATCCTAGGTGAGACAGAAAAAAAAAAAAAAAAAGCAGAAACAAAAACAAAAACCTGGCGCTGTGAAAAAAACACAGTTGGACCCAAAAAGGGAGCATCTCAACACTGAAACACTGGAAGCTGTGAACACCAGGATACCCAAAGGAGACTGCACCATGGAATTTCACAGGTATTCTACCACAGAAGTTCACACCATAAATCCAGGGACCCGGAACACATCAATTTAAGATGTGGAGGCTCTCAAGAAAAGTCTCACAAACAATCGGAAGACAAAGAAACAATTCCCAAATGAAAGAAAAGGAGGAAGTCCCAGAAAGAATGCTAAATGAAATGGAGGCAACTCAACTATCAGATATTGAGTTCAAAGCAATGGTTCTCAGGAAGCTCCATGAGCTCTCAATAAGCTACCAGAAACTACATGGAAGCTATGATGAACTCACTGCAAACTATATCAACATGAACAAGGAAATAGAAACTATCAACAAGGGCCAAGAGGAAATGAAGAATAAAATTTCTGAACTGAAGAACACAGTAAAAGGAATCAAAAGCAGAATTGATGAAGCAGAAGATTGAATGAGTGAGTAGGAGCACAAAGTAGGAAAAAACAAACAAACAAACAAACACCCAGAAAGAGCAAGAAAAGGAAAAGAGGCTCAGAAGAAATGAAGAGGGATTAAGAGAAATGCAAGTCAATAAGAAACAGAATAATATTCCTATAATAGAGATACCAGAAGGAGAAGAAGAAGAGCAAGGGATAGAAAACCTATTTGAGAAAGTAATGATGGAAAACTTTCCTAATTTGATGAGAGAAAAAGTCACACAAATCCAGGAAACACAGAGTCCCATTCAAGAGGAACCCAAAAGGTGCACTTCAAGACACATCATAATTAAAATGGCAAAATTCCAAGACAAAGAGAGAATCTTAAAGGCAGCAAGGGAGAAAAAGGGTGTAACATACAAGGGAGTCCCAATAAGGTTAGCAGCTGACTTCTCAACAGAAATGCTCCAAGCCAAAAGAGAATGGCAAGAAATATTCCAAGTAATGAGAAACAAAGGGCTGCAATGAAGACTACATTACCCAGCAAGGTTTTCAATCAAGATAGAAGGCCAAATAAGGAGCTTCCCAGACAAAAGAAGCCTAAAAGAATGCACTTCTACCAAACCATTTCTGCAAGAGATGCTAAAGGGACTGCTTTAAAGAGAGAGAGAGAGAGAGAGAGAGAGAGAGAGGAAAATGGCAATGAATCAGTACCTATGAGTAATAACCTTAAATGTAAATGGATTAAATTCTTCAATCAAAAGACAAAGGATAGCTGAATGGATAAGAAAGCATGACCCACACATATGCTGCCTACAAGAGACCCATATCAGGACAAAAGACCTACAAAGACTCAAACTGAAGGGCTGGAAACAAATTTTCCAAGCAAATAGACAGGAAAAAAAGGCGGGGTAGCAGTAATCATATCAGACAAAATAGACTCCAAATGAAGGGCTATAAAGAGAGACCCAGAAGGTCACTTCATAATACTCAAGGGAAGAATCCACCAAGAGGACATGAACATTGTAAATATATATGCACCCAATATAACAGCACCTAAATACATAAAGAAAATCTTACAGAACTTTAAGAAAGATGTTGACAGCACCAAGATTATAGTAGGGGATTTTAACACCCCACTGTCAAAAATGGACAGATCTTCCAAACAAAATGTCAGTGAAGATACATTGGCATTGAACAACACTTTAGATGAAATAGACTTAACTTTTATATATAGAGCCCTTCATCCCATAGAAACCAAGTACCCATTCTATTCAAATGCACATGGATTATTTTCAAAGATAGACCACATGATAGGATGCAAAAAAAAGCCTCAACAAATTCAAGAAAATTGAAATCACACCAAGCATTTTCTCTGACCACAAGGGACTGAAACTAGAAACCAACCCCAATGGGAAAAACCCAAAATACGCAAAATCATGGAGATTGAATAGCATGCTATTAAAAAAATGAATAGGTCAAGAATGAAACTACGGAAGAAATCAAAAAGTTTCTAAAAACAAATGTAAATGAACTCACAAAAACTGAAAACTTATGGGACACATCAAAGGCAGTTATGAGAGGGAACTTCATAGCGATACAGGCCTACCTAAAAAGGTAGAAACATTTTAAACAAACAGCCTAACCCTATGCCTACAAGAACTAGAGGAACAACAACAAAGACAGCCCAGAGCAAGTAGAAGGAAGGAAATAATCAAGATCAGAGCAGAATTAAATGACGTAGACAATAAAAGCACAATTTTAAGGATCAATGAATCCAGGAGCTGGTTCTTTGGAAAGATAAACAAAATTGACAACCCTTTAAGCAGGCTCATCAAGAAAAAAAGAGAGAAGACCCAAATGACCCAATCAGAAATGAAAGAAGAGAGATTACAACTGACACCACAAAAGTACAATGGACTATAAGATATTACTATGAAGAACTGTATGCCAAGAAATTTGAAAACCTAGGTGAGATGAACAAGTTTCTAGCAAAATATAATCTTCCAAAACTCAATGAAGAAGAAGCAGATAGCCTGAACAGACCAATAACAGCAGATGAAATTGAAGCAGTAATCAAAAACTCCTGACAGACAAACACGCTGGACCAGATGGTTTCACAGGAGAATTCTGCAAAGCATTTAAAGCAGATCTAACCCCTATCCTTCACAGACTATTCCAAAAAATCCAAAATGTTGGAAGAATTCCAAATTCTTTCAATGAAGCCAGCATCATCCTACTCCCCAAACCAGATAAAGACATAACAAAGAAAGAAAACTTCAGGCCAATATCTCTGATGAACCTAGATGCTAAAATCCTCAATAAAATTTTGGCAAACAACATCCAACAATACATTAAAAAGATCATACGCCATGACCAACTGGGATTCATCCCTGGGATGCAAGGATGGTTCAATATTCACAAATCAGTAAATGTAATACATCACTTAAACAACAGCAAAGAGAAAAATCACATGATCATATCAATAGATGCAGAAAAAGTATTTGATAAGGTACAACACTGACTTATAATAGAAACACACTGCAAAGTGGGAATAGATGGAGCATTCCTCAATGTAATAAAGGCAATGTATGAGAGGCCTACAGCCAACATCATACTCAATGGGCAAAAACTAAAATCTTTTCCACTAAGATCAGGAACAAGAAAAGGTTGTCCACTTTCACCACTTCTATTCAATATAGTACTAGAAGCCTTAGCTACAGCAATTAGACAAGAAAAGGAAATAAAAAGCATCCAAATCAGAAAGGATGAAACAAAACTATCATTGTTTATAGATGACATGATAGTGTACATCGAAAATCCCACAGACTTGGCCAAATAGCTGCTTGATGTAATAAGTGAATTTGGCCAAACAGCCAGATGGAAAGTCAATATCCAGAAATCAAAGGCATTTTTGAATACCAACAATGAAATATCAGAAGCAGAAATCAAGAAAAAATCCCATTCAATATAACCAAAAGAAAAATAAAATACCTAGGAATAAACCTAACCAAGGAGGTAAAAGACCTGTATGCAGAAAACTACAGAACACTGAAGAAAGAAATTTAGGAAAACACAAACAAATGGAAACATATAACGTGTTCATGGATCAAAAGAATCAACATCATCAAAATGTCCATACTACCCAAAGCAATTTACAGATTCAATGAAATACCTATTAAAGTACCAATGGTGTATTTCACAGACATAGAACAAACACTTTAAAATTTATATGGAACCATAAACAACCCTGAATAGTTGCTGCAATTTTGAGAAAGAAGAGCAAAGTAGGAGGGATCACAATACCTGATACCAAACTGTATTACAAGGCCACTGGAATCAAAACAGCCTGGTACTGGCATAAAAACTGGCACATGAACCAGTGGAACAGAACAGGGAGCCCAGAAACAAACCTAATTCTCTATGGCCACTTAATTTTTGACAAAGGTGGCAGCAACATAAAATAGGAAAATATATAGCCTCTTCAAAAAGTGGTGTTGGGAGAACTGGACATCTATGTGTGGAAAAATGAAACTCAAGCACCAACTTACACCATACACAAAAATAAATTCAAGATGGATGAGAGATTTAAATATAAGCTGTGATACCATTAAAGTACTAGAGGAAAGCATAGGCAGAAAAATCATAGATATTTCACACAACAACATTTTTACTGATATCTACCCTAAAGCAATGGACATAAAGGAAAGAATAAACAAATGGGATCTCATCAAAATGAAAAGCTTCTGCATGGCTGAAGAAAACAGTATTAAAATAAAAGGAGAACCAGCTGTATGGGAAAGCATATTTGCTAATGATACCTCAGACAAGGGTTTAATCTCCAAAATATATAAAGAACTTACACAACTCCACTCTAAGAAGACAAGCAACCCAATTTAAAAAATGGGCAATGGACTTGAACAGACACTTCTCCAAGGAGGACATTCAGAGGATCCAGAGACACATGAAAAGATGCTCAATATTGCTAGCTATCAGAGAGATGCAAATTAAAACCACAATGAGATACCAGTTCACACCAGTCAGAATGGCCATCATAAACAAAGCAAAAATCAACAAGAGTTGGGGAGTTTGTGGAGAAAATGGGACCCTAGTGAACTGTTGGTGGGATTGCAGACTGGTATACCACTATGAAAAACAATATGGGATTTTCTAAGAAAACTAAAAACTGATCTACCTTTTGATCCAGCAGTTTCCACTGCTATGATTATATCCTAAGAACCCTGAAACACCAATCCAAAAGAACCTGTGCACCCCTATGTTCATAGGAGCACAATTTACTATAGTACATTTATGCAATGAAATTCTATGCAGCAGAAAAAAAGAAGGAGCTCCTACCCTTCACTACAGCATGCATGGAACTGGAGAGCATCATGCTAAGTGAAATAATCCAGGCACTGAAATACAAATACCATATGATCTCACCTTTTACAGGAACCTAATCAACAAAACAAACAAACAAAGAAGCAAAATATAACCAAAGACACTGAAATTGAGAACAGGCTGACAGTCACCAGAGGGGAGAGGGGAGGGAATTTCAGGGGAAAAGATGAAGGATTTACAGGTACAAGTATAAAGGACACATGGACAAAAGCTAGGGGGCGTGAAAATGGGATGGAGGTGAGGAGGGCTGGGGCAGTGGGCTGGGATGGGAGTAAAAGACAGAAAACTGCAAGAACAATGATTAAAATAAATTTTAAAAAATAAATTAAAGAAGGCCCAAACAAATGGAAACATATACCATGTTCATGGATTGTAAGAATTAACATCATCAAAATGTCCATACCACCCAAAGCAATTTATAAATTCAATTCAATACCTATTAAAGTACCAATCATGGATTTCACACATATAGAACAAAGAACTCAAAAATTTATATGGAACCATAAACAACCCTGAATAGCTGCAGCAATTTTGAGAAAGAATAACAAAAGTGGAAGGATCACAATATCTGATATAAACTTTATTACAGGCCCAGTGTAATCAAAACAGTATGGTACTGGCATAAGAACAGACACATGGAACAATGGAACAGAATGCAGAGCCCAGGAATAAACCCAAATCTCCACAGTCCATTAATATTCAACAAAGTGGGCAGCAGCATAAAATGGAGTAAGAATAGCCTCTTCAACAAGTGGCGTTGCTATATCTGTACAACTACATGTAAAAAAATGAAATGCGAGCACCAACTTACACCATACACAAAAATAAATTCAATGTGGATAAAAGATTTAAATATAAACTGTGACACCTTTTAAGTTCTAGAGGAGAACATAGGCAAGAAAATCTCAGATATTGCATGCAACAGTATTTTCTCTGATATGTCCTGTAGAGCAAGGGACATAAAGAAAAGAATAAACAAATGGGATTTCATCAACATAAAAAGTTTCTGCATAACTAAAGAAAACAGCATTAAAATGAAAAGAGAACCTACTATATGGAAAAACATATTTGCCAATGACACCTCAGACACGGCTTTGATCTCCAATTTCTAAAGAACTCACATCACTCCACTCCAGGGAAACAAGCAACCCAATTAAAAATGGGCAAAAGACTTGAACAGACACTTCTCCGAGGAGGACATACAGACAAGTTCCGAGACATATGAAAAGATGTGCAGTACCACTAGCCGTCAGAGAGATACTATTTAAAACCACAATGAGATACAGCTTCAAAACAGTGAGATTTGCCATCACAAAGTAGCAAACAACAAGTGTTGGAGAGAATGTGGAGAAAAGGGAACCTTGTGTACTATTGGTAGAAATGCAGACTGGTGCAACCACTATGAAAAACAGTATGGAATTTCCTCAGAAAACTAGAAATGGAACTGCCTTTTGACCCAGCAATTCCACTGCTAGGATTATATCCTAAGAACCCTGAAACACCAATCCAAAGCAACCTATGCACTCCAGTGTTCATAGTAGCATCATTTACAATAGCCAAGCACTGGAAGCAACCTAATTGCCTATCGGTAAATGAGTGGATCAAAAACTATGGTACATTTACACAATGGAATTCTACACAGCAGAAAGAAGGAAGGATCTCCTACCTTTTGTGATAGCACGGATGTAACTGATGAGCATTATGATAAGTGAAATAAGCCAGGTGGTGAAAGACAAATACCATATGATCGCAGCTTTAACAGGAACCTATATCCACAAAATGAACAAGGGAGCAAAATATAACCAAAGACACTGAAATTGAGAACAGGCTGACAGTGACTGGAACGGAGAGTGGAGAGGATAATGGGAGAAAAGGGTGAAGGGTTTACAGAAACAATTATAAAGGATACATGGACAATAACAAGGGGGGAGGGGAATCAAGAAATGGAGGTGGGGAGGGGTGGAGTGGTGGGGAGGGATAAAGGGAAAAGGCAGAAAACTGAACTTGAACAACAATGAAAAGTGTTAAAAATAATAAAATAAAATAAAATAAAATGTAAAAAAAGCAAAAAAAGTCTACTAAAAGAGCAAGAAAAATAAATCATTCTGATTAAACTGCTAAAATTGATCTCTTTTTATAACATTTAGAGAATTCTTTACTGCACTTAAACAGAGTGTAAATGATGAAAAGGGTTATGGATTCCTTAGGGAAACACATCATTATGCAATTCTAAAAATATAAAAAATAATATTATGTGCCATAAATTACAAAAGGATATCTTTATCAATCTTTTCTCACTCTAAATTGCATTTTCTCATGCCTTTAATCGGTGCTTTCCAAGGTACTGTGTTTTACCAAATTTGTGCAAAACTCTTTTCCCACTTTCCATATAAGTCACAAATTAGCACACAGATAGTTGCATATGGGGGCCCTCATGTAGTTTTCTCAGGGTTGGGTATAACCAAGCAGAGTCACATCTCATGGAACTGTTTGCTTTTGAGCATTTCCAGCAAATAATTTAGAGGGTTGATGGCTCTGTAACTGTCCCTTAATACCATAAAAGGGATGAATATTAATTGGAAGAACTCTTTAGAAAAATTTATAATGGCTATTGGGAGTATGAGAGATGTCAAGAACTCTCTAAAACCTCTCCTGACTCAGATTTCACTAAGTTGGTATATTAGCCATTTTCCTAATTAAGAGAAAACTTTATCCTGCCTTCATTTAAGTTGAATCTCTAAAGCAGAGAATTTATTTCCTCTTTTTTAAATACTTTATTTAATCTTAATTGGAAAGATTTAAGTGTAGTTTGATCTCACTCACTGGATTATAAATTCCTTCTAAATGAATGGAGAGGGAGCCATCATAATAGTTGAGCATTCAATAAGTGCTAGACGCTGTGTTCATTATTTCTAATCTTCACAATGTGAGGAGCTGAGTATCATCCTTATTTTTAGATAAGATATCAGAGGCTGAAAGAGTTATAACACTTGCCAACTACACATAGGTGGGAAGAAGACAGGTTGGGGTCCAGCCCCTGGACTGTTCCTGAAACTGTGTGCTTCTGATTGCACACCACAGCCTTGCTTTCTCTCTGCAGATTATGTATGCTGACTCATATGCCACAACGAGGTGCACAAGAGCAGTAATCTGGACAGATGCTCAATCCAGGATATCGCTGACCATTTTTTTTTTATTTGAATATCTACTTCATTCCTGATGGATTATCTTTGCAGAAACTTTGCCCCTGATTAAGAAACTCTGGGATTCAGAATCTGGCCTGTCTGAGGAACTGGTCCCCTCTGGCCTTTAGATATTATTTTGCATCACGGAAAGAGACCTCAAGACAAAAGTGACTTAACTGCATAAGCACTGAGAGGATCAGTAGCCATGGAGGAGACCCCATGGCCTCTGCCCCAGTCACTCAGCCATATTCACAAGGCCTGAATTCTGAGATGGAAGGCATCAGTAAAAATTGAAGAAGTTTTCTTCATAAAGAAATGTGCAGGACATAGAATAATATCAGTGTTGTTTGAGAGCCCAGAGAACCAAGTGTTATACAGTAAGACAGACAAAATGTAGCTTGCCAACTCTGTGGGGGCCTGAACACCTGAAAGTCTGCAGGGATGGTGGATCCATGCTATAACTAGAGAAAGGTGAAGTCCCTACATGAGAAAGCTCTTTTTTTGTGATTTATGGCAAGGGTAAGGATTCTGCCAGCAGACCTCAAGAAGGGATGAAACAAGATCACACACTAGACCCCTGAAGAGCCATGCCCCAGACTTCTTAGACAAACCACAGGATTCAAAGATGGAATAGGGGTCTTTATTATGTAGCCAGAAGACATAAGCCAGGTATTTTTGAAAATCTATGTTATTTTAAAAATGTTTTGTCCCTTAAGCCACAGGAATTCAGTTCTTGCAATTGAAGACACAAGACATGACATGACGTTAGATGGGAAATTTCTATTGTGTTGAATTCTATTCTATTCTATTCTATTCTATTCTATTCTATTCTATTCTATTCTATTCTATTCTATTCTACCATCCTGTTCTGTTTTTACTTAGAAAAAGGCTCAATTAGGTGGCATGATAGTACCAGGAACCACACAAATCATTGGCTCAGGGAGAACACATGGAAGCTAAAGTGTGGGGAAGGGTGTTCTGTTGTTGGGTCTATCCTGTGACCATGCTGGCTCTTCTCCACAGGTCCAGTGTGGGGAGAGGAACTGTCATCTGACAGACATCAAACAATTGTGTTTGATGTTAACACAAGTGTTAAAGCACCCAGCATACTGCCTGCATGTGTGAATGTAATGAACGTGACAGTAATTTGTACCTCATTTTGTGCAAGTAGCAGGCAGGCAAAGGCCACCATTTACTCAAGATTCAGGAAAACTGTCAGGGAAAAATTTGACTTTTAAGGCAGGCAAAGCTGGTCTGGTAGAGCAGAAAGGAAGGTTATATGCCATAAATCTCACACACTCCTTGAAAGCAAAGGTTGTGTATACTGTCTTTATTTCCTCACCCAAGGGCATTTTTTTTTCATTACTTTTTAGAGAAAGAGGAAAGGAGAGAGAAAAACATCAATTGGTTGCCTCCCATACACACTTGGATCTGGGATCATATGTGCATATACCAGAGACTAAACTCACAATTTAGGCTTATGCCCTGACTGGAAACTGAACCACAACCCTTTGTCTATGTGATGTAATTCCAACCAACTGAGCCACACCAGCTAAGACCTATAAGTCTCTGTTTAATGTAATTGATAGGTTCTGTAATTTTAAGCCAACAAAACAAGTTTTACTGTATGCTAATTTATATAAACAAGAGTTAAGTTTCTATGGATTCTCATCAATATTATAACAAAAAAGACATTATTTGAGGACTTGCTGTATGGACAGTAGTGTCACAATAACATCAAAATCAAGTAGTTAAGTAAATCAAAATAAATGATCATTCATTTGTTTATTTATCTCACATTCACTGGCCACCCACAAAACACCAGGCATGATGTTGAGTGTGGGAGTGATAGTCATGAGTCTGAAGCAGTGCTCATCTTCAACGTGCTCACTCTCAGGTGTGGAAGCAGCTCACAGCTATGTCAGTAAATGGGAGAGGTAACTCGTGTCAGGTGTGGGCATAACTGCAAAGAGAACAATACAACTCATTACTCTGTGTCCAGCATAGAACCAAGATCTACTGAAGAAAATAAAGAAATGTAAGATGTGCTGCCCACACACCAAGGGACTACTGTGTTTTGGGCAGATGGAGCAGTAATGTACAGAATTAAGTGCTAAGTAGTTTGGCTCTTTTTTCTCCACAAAAGCAGCACAAAAATAGGGGGCTATTCCAACAATCATTTTAAAGGCACTTAACCCTGTAAATTAAATACATCTTATTTAGGAATAAAATTTCAATTCATTAAATATTATCTAGCCATATTTCTGAGATACCTGGTCCCTGCAAATGTGATGTATATTTGCAGCTCTATATCCCATAGGTAAATAGGAAAAGACAAAATTAGAAAAGTTACAAATTTCTGGTCAGAGGCAAAAAAAAATTTCAGATGAAGGAGAGTAGAAAACTATTCTTATGAAGAAGTACATTCCAGCCTTTTTTTTCCTCAATGGGTTTGCCAGCAGAACACAGTGTTGAGAAAAGCAACACTAAATGAAGCCAAAATGGAAAAGGAAAAGACTCACATCAACATTGTGGTTATTGGACATATAGATTCTGGCAAGTCTATCACTACTGGTCATCTGATCTACAATGTGGTGGGATCAACAAAAGAGTCATTGAAAAAATTGAGAAGGAGGCTGGTGAGATGGAGAAGGGCTCCTTCAAGTATGCCCGAGTCTTGGATAAACTGAAAGCTGAATGTGAGTGTGGAATCACCATTGATATCTCCCTGGGGAAATTCAAAACCAGCAAGTATTATGTGACCATCATTGATATCCCAGGACACTTTACCAAAAACACGATTACAGGGACATTTCAGGCTGACTGTGCTGTCCTCATTATTGCTGTTGGTATTGGTGATTTTGAAGCCAGTATCTCCAAAAATGGGTAGACCTGTGAGCATGGCCTTCTGGCTTACACACTGGGTGTGAAACAGCTGATTGTTGGTGTTAACAAAATGGATTCCACTGAGCCTCCCTACAGCCAGAAGAGATATGTGGAAATTGTTTAAAGAATCAGCACCTACATTAAGAAGATTGGCTACAACCCTGACACAGTAGCATTTGTGCCAATTTCTGATTGGAATGGCAACAACATGCTGGAGCCAAGTGCTAACATGCCTTGGCTCAAGGGATGGAAAGTCACCCGTTAAGATGGCAGTGCCAGTGGAACCACACTGCTTGAAGCTTTGGATTGTACCCTACCACCAACTTGTCCAACTGACAAGTACCTGCATCTGCCTCTCCAGTATGTGTACAAAATTGGTTCCATTGGTACTGTCCCTGTGGGCCGAGTAGAGACTTGCATTCTCAAACCTGGCATGGTAGTCACCTTTGCTCCAGTCAGTTACAACTGAAGTAAACTCTATTGAAATGCACCATGAAGCTTTGAGTGAAGCTGTTCCTGGGGACAATGTGGGCTTCAATCATCAATAACATGTCTGTCAAAGATGTTTGTCATGGCAATGTGGCTGGTGACAGCAAAAATGACCCACCAATGGAAGCAGCTGGCTTCACAGCTCAGGTGATTATCCTCAAACATCCAGGCCAAATGAGTGCTGGTTATGCACCTGTTCTGGATTATCACACAGCTCATATTGCTTGCAAATTTGCTGAGCTGAAGGAGAAGAATGATTGTCACTCTGGGAAAAAGATGGAAGATGGCCCAAAGTTTTTGAAATCTGGTGATGTTGCCATCATTGATATGTTTCCTGGCAAGACCATGTGTGTTGAGAGCTTCTCTGTCTTTCCTCCTCTGGGCTGCTTTGCTCTTCCTGACATGAGACAGATAGTTGTTGTTGGTGTTATCAAGGCAGTGGACAAGAAAGCAGCTGGAGCTGGCAAAGTCACCAAGTCTATCCAGAAAGCTTAGAAAGTTAAATGAATATTATCCCCAACTCCTGCCACCCCAGGTTTAATCAGTGGTAGAAGAACAGTCTCAGAACTATTTGTCTCAATTGACCACTTAAATTTAATAGTAAAGCACTGGTTAATGATTACAATCATAAAACCTTCAGAAGGAAAGGAGAATGTTTTGTGGACAATTTTTTTTTTTGTGTGTGTGTGCGTGTGTGTGGCAGTTTTTAAGTTATTAGTTTTTTAAATCCGTATTTTTAATAGAAACAACTTGACCAAAATCTGTCAAAGAATTTTGAGACCCGTTAAAATGAAATTTAATGAGAAACCTGTGTGTTCTTTCTGTCAACACTGTAACTTTCTTCTTTATTTAGGTTAAAAGACTTAAGAGTAGCCCATAACCTATTTCTGGTGTTATATTTGCTGATGAATCAGAATTGGATAATTCTGTTAGGCTCTTTTTGGGAGGGTGGGAACTTTTTTTTCACTTTGTCCTGAGGGGAGGAATCTCTTTGTGTACTAAAAGCTGTAGGAGGGCCTCTGATGCAACACTAAATAGGTTAAGACACACAAAGTAACTGTTCATGTGTAAGCCAGTTTATGAAGGCCAAATTCTGGTATATTAAAGTCCACATGTTTCATAAAAATTTCGTAGTTAACATCAATATTGATTAAATTTGTTAATGTCAAATTCTATTTTCTATTTTTACTGAAATGTGAAATGTGAATTCACATTTCAGTAAAAATAGATGAGCTAGTTTACAAATGATGAGCTAGTTTAAAGAACTTAAAATGAGGCTTAAATAGTATTGAGCACTGTCTTGCTACAGTTAATCGTATCTATATTCTAAAAAAAAATGCTACTGGAAGTTGAAAAAAAAGTACATTCTAGCTGACAAAATTTCCCAAATATTGCTGAGATAAGCAAGCTGCTGTGTGGACTGCACAAACCAGGTGAACACAAATCTCTTTTCTTCCTTTCCTTTGCTGCTCACATGGAACATCCATAAAAGTTTCAACTTAAATGACTTTTTCCACCACAAAACATGTTCAATTTTATATTGAAAGTTACCAGAAACAAAGGCAAGTCTCACTCTATAGACACATTTTCTGGAAGAAATTTATTCATTAAGTTGAGGGTAGGTGGCCAAGTAAAAATAACTGGCCCATTTATCAGTGATAAGCCTCACTTCATGGTCAGTTTAAAATAATTCAGACCATTTTGATGATGTTGATTCTTCTGATCCATGAACACGGTATATGTTTCCATTTGTTTGTGTCTTCCTTGATTTCTTTCTTCAGTGTTATGTAGTTTTCTGCATACAGGTCTTTTACCTCCTTGGGGAGGTTTATTACTAGGAATTTTATTTTTCTCTTTGCTATAATGAATGATATTTTTTCTTGATTTCTGCTTCTACTATTTCATTGTTGGTATTAAAAAATGCCTTTGATTTCTGGATATTGACTTCATACCCTGCTGTTTGGCCAAATTCATTTATTAGGTCGAGCAGCTTTTTGGCTGAGTTTATAGAATTTTCTATGTACACTATCATGTCATCTGCAAACAATGATAGTTTTTTTTTTCCTTCTTTCCAATTTAGATGCCTTTTATTTCCTTTTTGTGTCTAATCACTGTGGCTAAGACTTCTAATACTATATTGAATAGAAGTGGTGAAAGTGGACATCCTTGTCTTGTTCCTGATCTTAGCAGAAAAGATTTTAGTGTTTGCCTGTTGAGTATGATGTTGGCTGTAGGCCTCTCATATATTGCCTTTATTATGTTGAGGAATGCTCCCTCTATTCTCACTTTGCTGAGTGTTTTTATCAAACATGGGTGCTCTACCTTATCAAATGCTTTTTCTGCATCTATTGATATGATCATGTGATTTTTGTCTTTCCTTTGTTTATGTGATGTAAAACATTTACTGATTTTCGAATATTGAACCATCTTTGCATCCCAGGGATGAGTCCCACTTGCTCATAGTGTATGACCTTTTTAATGTATTGTTGGATGTGGTTTGCCAATATTTTGTTGAGGATTTTAGCACCTAGGTTCATCAGCTATATTGGCCTGAAGTTTTCTTTCTTTGTTGTGTCTTTATCTGGTTTTGGGATTAGGATGATGCTAGCTTTATAAAAAGAGTTTGGGAGTCCTCCATCATTTTGGATTCTTTAGAATAGTCTGTGAAGGATAGGGGTTAGCTCTTCTTTAAATCCTTTGTAGAATTCTCCTGTGAAACCATCTGGACCAGGGCTTTTGTCTGTCTGGAGTTTTTTGATTACTGCTTCTATTTCATCTGGTGTTATTGGTCTGCTCAGGCTTTCTGCTGCTTCTTCATTGAATTTTGGAAGATTATATTTTTCTAGAAACTTGTCAATTTCACCTAGGTTTTCCAATTTCTTGGCATACAGTTCTTCATAGTAATTTCTTACAATCCTTTGGATTTCTGTGGTGTCAGTTGTAATCTCTCCTCTTTCATTTCTGATTGTGTTTATTTGGGTCCTCTCTCTTTTTTCTTGATGAGCCTGCTTAAAGGTTTGTGGATTTTGTTTATCTTTTCAAAGAATGAGCTTCTGGATTCATTGATACTTAGAAGTGTGCTTTTAGTCTCTATGTAATTTAATTCTGCTCTGATCTTGGTTATTTCCTTCCTTCTACTTGCTCTGGGCTGTCTTTGTTGTTGTTCCTTGAGTTCTTGTAGGCATAGGGTTAGGCTGTTTGTTTGAAATGTTTCTATCTTTCTTAGGTAGGCCTGTATTGCTATGAACTTCCCTCTGAGGACTGCCTTTCTGTGTCCCATAAGTTTGGGATTGTTGTGAGTTCATTTTTATTTGTTTCCAGAAACTGTTTGATTTCTTCCCTAATTTCATTCTTGATCTATTCATTGTTTAATAGCATGCTATTCAATCTCCATGATTTTGAGTGTTTTGGGTTTTTCCCATTGGGGTTGGTTTCTAGTTTCAGTCCCTTGTGGTCAGAGAATATGCTTGGTATGATTTCAATTTTCTTGAAATTTTTGAGGCTTGCTTTGTGTTCTATCATGTGGTCTATCTTCAAAAGTGTTCCATGTGCATTTGAAAAGAATATGCATTTAGTTTCTTTGGGATGAAGGGATACACACACACACACACACACACACACACATATATATATATATATATATATATATATATATATATATATATATTCAGTTAAGTCCGTACTACCCAAAGCAATCTATAAATTCAATGCAATACCTATTAAAGTACCAATGGTGTATTTCACAGACATAGAAAAAACACTTCAAAAATTTATATGGAACTAGAAATGACCCCAAATAGCAGCAGCAATATTTAGAAAGAAGAACAAAGTAGGAGGGATCACAATACCTGATACCAAATTGTATTACAAGACCACTGGAATCAAAACAGCCTGGTACTGGCATAAAAACTGGCACATGGACCAGTTCAACAGAACAGAGAGCCCAGAAATAAACCCAAGTCTCTACAGTCAATTAATACTTGACAAAGGGGGCAGCAACATAAAATGGAGTAAGAATAGCCTCTTTAACAAGTGGTGTTGGGAGAACTGGGCAGCTACATGCATAAAAATGAAACTCAAGCACCAACTTACACCATACACAAAAATGAATTCAACATAGATAAAAGATTTAAATATAAGCCATGACACCATTAAAGTCCTAGAGGAGAACATAAGCAGGAGAATCTCATATATTCCACTCAGCAACATTTTTACTGATATGTCCCCTGAAGCAATGGACATAAAGGAAAGAATAAACAAATGGGATCTCATCACAATAAAAATCTTCTGAACAGCTAAAGAAAACAGTATTAAAATAAAAAGAGAACCAGCTGTATGGGAAAACATATTTGCCAATGATACCTCAGACAAGGGTTTAATCTCCAAAATATATAAAGAACTTACACAACTCCACTCTAAGAAGATGAGCAACCCAATTAAAAAATGGGCAATGGACTTGAACAGACAATTCTCCAAGGAGGACATTCAGAGGATCCAGAGACACATGAAAAGATGCTCAATATTGCTAGCTATCAGAGAGATGCAAATTAAAACCACAATGAGATACCAGTTCACACCAGTCAGAATGGCCATCATAAACAAAGCAACAACCAACAAATGTTGGAGAGGTTGTGGAGAAAATGGGACCCTAGTGAACTGTTGGTGGGATTGCAGACTGGTACAACCACTATGAAAAACAGTATGGAATTTTCTAAAAAACTAAAAATGGATCTGCCTTTTGATCCAGCAATTTTACTGCTAGAATTATATCCTAAGAACCCAGAAACACCAGTCCAAAAGAACTTGTGCACCCCTATGTTCATAGCAGCACAATTTACAATAGCCAAGTGTTGGAAGCAACCTTGGTGCCCATCAGTAAATGAATGGATCAAAAAATTATGGTACATTTATACAATGGAATTCTATGAAGCCAAAAGAAAGAAGGAGATCCTACCCTTTTTGACAGCATGGATGGAACTGGAGGGCATCATGCTAAGTGAAATAAACCAGGTAGTGAAAGACAAAAAACATATGATCTCATCTTTAACAGGAACCTAATCAACAAAACAAACAAACAAGCAAAATATAACCAAGGATACTGAAATTGACAACAGTCTGACAGTCACCAGAGGGGAGAGGGGAGGGAACATCAGTGGGAAAGGGGAATAGTTTACAGGAACAAGTATAAAGGACATATGGATAAAAAGTAAGGGGGTGGAAATAGGATGGAAGTGGGGAGAGCTGGGGCAATGGGCTGGGATGGGAGTAAAAGACAGAAAACTGTACAAGAACAACAATTAAAATAAATTTTAAAAAATATTTTAAAAAATTTAGACCACTTAAGTTTCAAACAAAATCCCATACAATCACTGATAATAAATTCTGGTCTATTTTTACTTAGCTACATGAGGGCAGGAAGATAATTTTTTCAGTTTTTTTAAGTATATTTTATTGATTATGCTATTACACTTGTTCCAATTTTCCTTCTTTTTCCCCCTCTGCCTTCATGCCCATTTCCTCCAGCAATCTCCTCCCTTAGTTCATGTCCATGGGTCATGTATTTAAGTTCTTTTGCTTCTCCATTTCCTATACTATTCTTAACCTCCTCTTATCTATTTTGTACCTACCAATTATGCTTCTTAATCCCTCTACCTTCCCCCCATTCTCCCCTTTTCCCATCCCAGCTAATAAACCTCTGAATGATCTCCACATCTACGATTCCATTCCTGTTCTAGTTGTTTGCTTAATTTGTCCTTTTTGTTGTTTTTTAGATTCAGTTGTTGATAGTTATGAATTTGTTGTCATTTTAATATTCATAGTTTTGATTATCTTATTTTTCTTAAATAAATCCCTTTAACATGTCATATAATAAGGTCTTGGTAATAATGAGCTCCTTTAAGTTCACTGTATCTGTGAAGCACTTTGTCTGCCCTCCCATTCTAATTGATAGCTTTGCTGGATAGAATAATCTTGGATATAGGTCCTTGCCTTTCAAGACTTGGAATACTTCTTTCCAGCCCCTTCTTGCCTGCAGGGTTTCTTTTGAGAAATCAGTTGACTGTCTTATGGGAACTCCTTTTTAGGTAACTGTCTCCTTTTTGTTCTCTTGCTGCTTTTAAGATTCTCTCCTTATCTTTAATCTTCAGTAACTTGATTATGACATGCCTTGGTATGTTCCTCCTTGGGTCCAAAATCTTTGGTACTCTCTGAGCTTCCTGGACTTCCCAGAAGTCTATTTCCTTCACTAGATTGGGGAAATTTTCCTTCATTATTTGTTCAAATAAGTTTTCATTATCTTACTCTTCCTCTTCTCCTTCAGGCACCCTCATGATTCAGACATGGGAACACTTAAAGTTGTCCCATAGATTCCTAAGCCTCTCCTCATTTTTTTTGCATTCTTGTTTCTTCATTCTGTTCTGTTTGGATGTTTCTTTCATCCTTGTGTTCCAAATCGCTTATTTGAGTCCTGTTTCCATTCCCTTCACTGTTGGTTCCCTGTATATTTCCCTTTATTTCACTTTGTGTAGCCTTCATTTATTCCTTCATTTTGTGACCAAGCTCAATCAATTCTGTGAGCATCCTGATTACCAGTGTTTTGAACTCTGCAACAGATATATTGTCATTCTCCTCGTTGCTTAGTTCTTTTTCTGGAGTTTGATCTGTTCTTTCATTTGGGCCATATTTCTTTGTCTTGGTGCATCTGCTAATGTGGTAAGGGAGTGGAGCCTTAGGTATTTACCATGGTGGGGCAACCCTCTTTTCTGCTGTTGTGGCATTGTCTGTGGGGGTGGGTTCAGAGAGGGAACAATGCCACTTTCTCTACTCTTTTTCCACTTTCTGTCACTTCCCTCACTTCCCATGAGTGGACTGTGAACTCTCCTGTAAGGATGGGAGTTTCTCCTGCTGCTGCAACTCCCACAGTTTTTTTTTTTTTTTTTTTTTTTTTTTTTTTTTTTTTTTTTTTTTTTTTTTTTTTTTTTTTTTTTTTTTAACACTCAGGGGTTTTTGATCTTTAGTTTCCCATTCTGAAACCCTGGGTTTTGTTATTCTTCCTTTGATTATGCGAGAAAGAGGAGCATTTGTGCCTACACCTCCATCTTGGCCGGAACTCAAAATAGTAATAGTAATTCTTAGAACAGTAGGTTTTATAAGAACTAAATGAAACATCATATGTAAAATTGCTTTGCATAGCTAATATGTTTTGAAAAATTTTAGTGTACATGTACAATGTTTTATATGTAGAATGCAGCCCCCAGCAAGGCATGAAAACTAGGAGTGGCACAGAGAAGAGAGTGGGAGTAAAGGCTGGGGTGTATGTGCTGGCTGGAAAAACACAGTGTGAGAAGTCAGAAACATAAACTCTATTCTAAGAGCTAATAAGTAGGAGGGAGTAGAGAAATCAATACAGCGTAACTATGTAATTAAAGGAGCATTTTGACAAATGAATTTAGGATATAATTGTCATACATTGTTAGCAGACATTGGTACTTTAGATCAAATGTGTTAATATAAGAATTATGTCTGAAATTAGAAATTGTAGAGCACAGCTTTGTAGGTTTTATGGATCAGACATGTAAGTTTTGACAAGGAGATAAGAAGAGATCAGAGAATATTCTGAAAATTAAAAGCATAATTTTGTGATGATTCTGTGAAAAACTCTTGGCTACTGGAGGACACTTAATGGGAAAATGGCAGGGCACCTGTTAGAAGAAGAAACCCAAAGGACGGATGGCAGCAGAGCCATAGAACAGTAGTATGTACTGTAGAATAAAAGAAATGAGGCTTATATTTCAGATGCCTCAATTATTAACTGGTTGATCTTGGGTAAGTAATTTACCTTCCTAAGTAGCAAAGCATCAGTTTTCTCATCTGTACAAGGGATATGTAATAATAATTGAGATAATTTCCAGACCCATAGGCTTGAAGACAAATCCTCCAACAATTCTTCATTTTGTTGCTTATGGTCTGTATTTTGCTTTGGAGGTAAGAATAATAAGGCTGTCAATAGCTGTATTTTCTTGGTGGGTGAGTGAATGTGATAGTGTGTGATTACCCAGAGGTAATGAAGTATAGATAGAGCTTCTGCTTCTTTCACTGGACAACTTTTTGTGAAATTTCACAAAAATACAAAAGTATTTCACAATACTTTGTGAAGATATTAGAAGTGGCCTTTTGACAGCCAGATGGGACTGAAGCAAAATTTTTATTTTAGTCAAAGTGTTCTCACACACTATGCAATTTTCTTTATTCCTCAGTTTAAACTCAAGGCTCTTATAGTGATACCACACTCAATCAAAGCCAACAGGTTATTTTTATTAAAGTTTGGGGTTGAACAGAGACTAATTGGAATGGTGTTTCTATTGCTAATATTTCTTTCCAGCAGCAGAGGCAATACCTGGGGTTGAGTTAAGAAGATAAAACTTCTAGTGCTGCTAAAATTGAAAAACAGCTTGTTAGGGTAATTCTGCTTATTTAAATAAAATTACTGCTTATTTTTATTTCCCCTGAATTATAGAGCTCCCTTATTCCACTGTTGCACCTGCCAGCCTGCATCTTTCTGAGGATCTGCTCTCTGAGGAGACTGGCCCTTTGGACAGCAGGTTGAGAGGACAGCAGTAATAGAAGCTGCCAGCCTGCCAATTCTTAGTTATTGTGCAGAACAAACTCTATTTTATTGGATAACCTCTGGAGGAGAGGGAAAAATACAGAATTCTGCTTTCCACAGACTTCAATTACAGTATCATACCTGTTATGTTTGGTTCAAGTGTAACAAAAGCTAACTCCCTACAATCACATTGGCTTTTGTCAGAGACAAGATTTCTGTGGGTATTATGAATTCAGAGGAAGATAAGCTAACAGTTAATTAGGCACGCATTTATGTGTATAACTATCACTGTTCTTTTAGAAGAAAGACAAATAAAACTCAATTAAACATTAAATTCTTTTAAAACAAGCATTTATTTGTCAGAGCACAGATGTTTTATAGAGGTCTACACTTTAAAAACAAATTAAAAAAACACCCAAAAGTGTATTTGTCAATACACATGAAATGAGGCCATCATTCTTTTATACATTCATCAACATTGAGTGAACATCTTCAGGCATGTAATGTCTGTATAAACAGCATTATGCTCAGCATTGTGACCAATATAGATATTGGGAGATAAAAATATTGAAGTTGGAGCTATCCCAGGGCATACAACCTCCACAGTTCATATGTAAAAAGGGTGGTGGAGGGGTAATGATTGAGAACCAAAAAGAATACACCCCAGGTCAGTTAAAGTTTACTATTCAGCATTAGTTCTTTATGTCATAAGTTCAAGGATCTGGTTTCTTGCTGTGGCTCTGTCTCTACTTAGCTGTGTAATATGTGTGGACAAAAAAATAGGTCACATGTTAAACCTGACAAGCTCAGGGAAGGTCTGTGTGGCAGCCTTACAAACACAGAGATGAAAGTAACCATATAGAATAGTATGAAATTAAAACTTTCTAACTAAAAGAAGCTCATGGCAGGTAGTCCTGTCCTAGGCCAGAATCTTCCCTGACAAAGGTCAATCTTTACCTTAATTGAGCTTGCTATTGTCTTTTGTGATCTATGATCATATAACTTTGGAATGTCAAAGTAACTTCCCTTTTCTCAGACCCCACCAGGGACAACCATTGCACCAGAAAAGTTGTAGAAAGTTAGTAGTAAAGAAATATTAAGAAAGGAATTTTATGTATAATGCCAAAAGCTAATTATGGGAATAATTAACCCAACAAGGACTATTAACTATATTAATTCAGACAGAAGCTGAAAAGTCTATGAAAACATGGCCCTCTATAACTGCTGCTGAGGCACAAGAAATTTACTTATGAAACTGTTACTGTCCTCCTGTCCTCTGGAATTTTAGATGGTAATTGTAATTTACAGCATTATGTTATTACAGCCTTGATCTTGGCTAAACCTTAAGTTTACAACTTCCAATTGTACAACTAGCAAAAATCAAGGTTAATAATAGCACCAGAGTGCTTCCAATGAGAAGGAGACAGGCCATACATAGTAAACAGGAACCCATCTGGTGGTCAGAATATGAAAACTAAAAAGGTATGTGGTGCTCATTCAAACTATAAGAAAATATTATATTACATGCAAAATATAGAGGAATGACACAGATGGCAAAACCTGGATCATGATACCTTATAGGTGAGAAATGAACAAGAGTGCTTTTCTTAAAGGCCCCTAAGACCTGACTACCTCCAATTTACCTACTTTTTACTTTTGAAAAAAAAAAATTGGCCTTGACTTCCATACAAGGTTATGGTCTTCCCCCATCCAGAATGGTCCATCATTGACCAAGACAAGTGCTGACACTAACTTTCTAAGAATGAGCCTTCTTAGAACCATGGGGACCACATTGTCCACCAAAAATATTAGACATCATTGTATCCTTTGGATTGATTTATGATCAAAAGAGGAAAGTATGGATAAAAAGAGGGCCACAAAAGAGGGCCATATCTGACAAGATTGGGGGATACCTGAATGACAGCTTTACAAACTCAGCAACCTGAAGCAACCACATAGGATGGGCTGACATTAAAACTTTCTCACTAAAGTATTTCATGGCAGGTAGTCATGTGCTAGGCTACAATCTTCCCTGACAAAACTCAATCTTTACCTTTATTGAGCCTGTCTATTGTCTTTTTTGCTTCTATCACATACCTTTAGAATGTCAAGACAAATTCTGTGTTTCTGGACCCCTCTGGGCACAACCACCTCACATAGAAGAAAACCACAAATCCTCTCATTGTTATTGTTATCATGTGAATTATTGACTGTTGACTATTCCTTACATACAAATGTAAAGGAAATATGTGTCTATCCATTTTACATTTTACCCAATCCCAGAGATTCCCCCTTTGCTTTCTCCACCCTTCTTAACCTATCACTGATGAATTTCATGTAACCCCCTCCTGCCTTGTTCTTTGATTCTAATGTATAAAATAAGTGGTAAAACTGCCACTTTCTGGAGCATTTTCTCAATGTTGAGATTTTTGCTTCCCTGCAATTATTGTCAGTTAGGCTTAAATAAACTTACAAAAATTCTTACAGGTTTGGACATTTCTTACATTTGCATATGAGACAAGTTTATGAGCTTTCTCCACCAATGAAAGAAAAGTACAGGTTATATAGAGTGAACCAGTCTTATAAGGATCTCCCTATGTAACATTTATAAGTTTTCAGTAGAGATAAGCCTATGAGTAATTTAAAAAGTCTTAATCAAGATTCCTGCAAAATGAATGTCTATTTAGGCAGGCAGTAGCAAAGTGCTAGCAATAAGGGGAAAGAATGAACCTGACATGTGGGGGAGCCTCTGCAAATACAATAATGCCCAAACACTCCCTGGTGTTCCAAGATGCCCCCACCTGCCTCCTAGTATGAGATTTTTTTTTGGATACTCAAACTAGACTCAAGAAAACAACAAGAAAAGACTCCCATATCTCTCAGAAACCCACAGAAACTAGTTATTTTATTCCACAGTAAAAATGAGAGTAAGTATGCCTGAGAAATATTGAAATGGAAATTCCCTAGAAAGAAAACATGCAGTTGCTCTTGTCCTTAATCCTGGAGCGCCTACTCAATTATTCATGAAGGAGCAATGAGCATCTCCCAAGGGACAGGGTGGTGCTAGTGTTGGGGAACAACAGTGAGCATGGCAGTTGTGGTTTTACGTCTCAACAGAGACTAAGAAAATCAAACCAGAGTGGCAATCTAAGGTAGGTGATAACAATATTAACATGATAATAGGTGAGAAGCAAGTGTGTTACTTAAGAAATACTATTCTCAATAGTATAACACTAATAAAAATGCATAGAATTTATTAAATCTATACCTGAAAGTAAGTATAAATATTAAACTTATAAAAGCAGATGAGGAAACTGAATTGGATATATTATTTATCAAAGTTAGAAAAGGATAAGCACAGAATTTGAGAAGGTTTCTTAAATCCAAACTTATTTATTTACTTGTTTATTTATTTATATTTATTTATGATTGTTCAGTTACTGTTGTCTTGCCTTTTTCCCCATTGCTTACCCCATCCCATCTCTGCCCCACTGTCAAAGTCAATCCTCCCATTTCCCATGCCCATGAATCCTCTATTAGTGTTCCTTTGCTTACCCCTCCCCTTCTTTCTCCTGTTGTCCCCCTCCCCTTACCCCTCTGGTCACTGTCAGTTTGTTCTTTGTTTCCAAGTCTCTGGGTCTACCTTCCTCATTTGTTTGTTTTGTTGATTAGGCTCAACTTATAAGTGAGATCACATTGTATTTGTCTTTCACTGCTTGGCTTATTTCACTTAGCACATAATATTCTCTAATTCCATCCATGCTGTTGTGAAGGATTCTTTCTTTCTTTCTGCTGTGTATATTCCATTGTGTAAATGTACCACAGTTTTTTGACCCACTCATTTACTGATGGGCACTTAGTCTGTTTCCAGGACTTGACTATTGTAAATAAAGTTGCTATGAACACTGGGGTGAACAGGTTCTTTTGAATCAGTGATTCAGGATTATTAGGGTATAGTCCCAATAGTGGAATGGTTGGATCGAAAAGCAGTTCCATCTTTAATTTTTTTAGGAAATCCCATACTGTTTTTACAGTGGCTGCACCAGTCTAGATTCCCGCCAACTGTATACTAGGGTTCCCTTTTCTCCCCAACTTCACCAGCACTTGTTGTTTGTTGATTTATTAATTATGACCATTCTGACTGGTGTGAAGTGGTATATCATTGTGATTTTAATTTACATCTCTCTGGTGGCTAGTGATGCTGAGCATCCTTTCATAAATCTCTGGGTCCTCTGTATGTCCTCCTTGGAGAAGTGTCTATGAGATCCTTTGCCCATTTTATAATTGGATTGCTTATCTTCCTGGTGTGGAGCCATATGAGTTCTTTATATATTTTGAAGTTCAAGCCCCTGTCTGAGGTATCATTGGCAAATATGTTTTCCCATATGAGCTTTCTTTACCTGTGCAGAAGCTTGCCTCCTATAATGACTGGATGTTTTATCTAACCTCTATTGAAATAACTAACTTTATTTATTTTTCTTTCCCTTATATTAATATATAAACTTATGCATTTCTTTTCATTTCTGAAAGTTACCTATACTTTTTAATCAACATCGAGGCATAATTTATTGATGATAAAATGTTTCAAATTTTAAAATGCAGTTCTATGATTTTTGACACACCTATGTGACCAACACCATAATCAAAAGATACAACATTTTTGTCACACTCAAAACATCTCCTTAGGTCATATCCCATTGAAACTGGGACTCTTCTAGTCCCAGCCAACCACTGAACTGTTCCTGTTAATTACAATTTAGACTTGGATTTTCTAGGGACTCATATAAATGAAATTGCAAAGTATATTTCCCTTCATTCACTCGGTATGATTTATTAATGTTGTGTGTATTGGGAAGTTCATTCCTTATTATTGCTGAAAAATATTCATTGTATGGAGTTACAACAACCTGTTTATCTATCTGTTTATGGGCAATTGGCTTGTTTTCAGTTTTTGTCTTAAATATTAAGGTGTTAAAAACATTAAATAACAAATTTTGCATGGGCATATATTTCATTTTACTAGGGTAAATATCTAGGACTGCAATCGCCATGTAATATGCTAGCTGTACAATTAAAATCATAAATACTTTTATACATTTATTATAAATTTATAAAACCATTTGCTAAAGTCATTGTATCATATCACTAGTGAGTCGAAGTTGTTCTGTAATCTTGTCAACTTTTACTGTTGCCATATCTTTTGGTTTAGCTGTTCTAATGTGTGAGTAGGAGTATTCTATTGTGTTTTAATTTGTACCACCCTGCTGAATAATCATGGGGGTAACTTTTCATGTACATATTAGCCAATCATTTGCACATCTTCCATTGTTCAGTAATAGTTCAAATATTCAAATTATGGACTATTTTTATTATTTACTTATTTATTTATTTAGGGTGACATTGGTTAATAAAATTATATAGGTTTGAGATATACGATTCTACAATATATCATCTGTATATTGTATTCTGTGTTCACAACCCCAAGTCAAGTTTCCTTTCATCACCATTTTTCACTCCATTACCTTCTTCTACCTCCCCCACTCCCTTTCTTTCTGGCAATCACCATACTGTTGTCTGTGTCCTTGTCTTTCTTTATTTTTCTTTGCTTAATCCCTCCCATTCTTATCATGTAGCCTCCCATCCCTTCTCCTCTGAAAGTTGTCAATCTCTTCTCTCTATCCATGAATCTGTCTCCATTTTGTTTATTTTGTTCATTAGATTCCACAAATAAGTGAAATCAAATGGTACTTGTCTTTCTCTAACTGGTTTATATTATTTAAATAATATTCTCTAGGTCTATCCATGCTGTTTCCAAAGGTAAGATTTCCATTTTAAAATTTTTATTTGTATTTTTTGTCATTGTTTGAATGCAGTTGTGTCAATTTTCCCATCACCACTTCCCACAGCCTAACCCATCCCCATGCTCCACCCTCAATCCTATCTCCTTTTGGTTTTGTCCATGGACCCTTTATCCATGTTGACAATCCTGTCCCTTCTTTCCCCCATTATCTCCCTCCCTTCTGGTTACTGTCAGTTTCTTCTTTACTTAAATGTACCTAGTTATATTTTCCTTGCTTGTTTGTTTTGTTGATTAGGTTCCACTTATATGTGAGATCATATGGTATTTATCTTTCACCACCTGGCTTATTTCACTTAGCATAATGCTCTGCAGTTTCATCTATGCTCTCTCAAAGGTTAGGGGATCCTTCTTTCTTTCTGCTTCATAGTATTCCATTTTGTAACTTTATCACAGTTTTTTGATCCACTCATTTACTGATGTGCACCTAGTTTCCTTCCAGCACTTGGCTATTGTAAATTGTGCTATGAACATTGGGGTGAATAGGTTCTTTTGAATTAGTGTTTCAGGATCCTTAGAATATAATCCTAGCAGTGGAATTGCTGGGTCAAAAGGCAGTTTCACCTTTAGTTTTCTGAGGAAATTCCATACTGTTTTCCACAGTGTCTGCATCAGTCTGCATTTCCAACAACACTGCACTAGTGTTCCTTTTTCTCCACAACATCATCAACACTTATTGTTTGTTGATTTGTTTATGATGGCTGGAAAATCTCAGATATTCCATGCAGCAATATTTTCACTGGTATATTCCCTAGAGCAAGGGGCATGAAGGAAAGAATAAACAAATTGAAATTCATCAAAATAAAAAGCTTCTGCACAGCTAGAGAAAACATCGGAAAAACAAAAAGGGAACCAACTGCATGGGAAATATATATTTGCCAATCAAGGATTTGATCTCCAAAATATATAAAGAACTCACACTTCACTGTAGGAGTGGAAGGAAGACAAAAAATCCATTTAAAAAATGGGCACAGGAACCAAACAGACACTTCTCTAAAGAGAAAATACAGAGGACCGAGTCATGTGAAAGGATGCTCAGTATCATTAGCCATCAGAAAGATGCAAATTAAAATCACAACAAGATTCCACTTTATACCTGTCAGATTTCCTTCTTTTTTATGGCTGAGTAGTATTCCATTGTGTAAACATACAGCAGCATTTATATCCACTAATCTGCTGATAGGCACTTGGGTTTCTTCCAAATCTCGACTGTCATAAATAATGCTGTGGTAAACACAGGGGTGCATATATTTCTTTGAATTGTTGTTTCAGGTTTCTTTGGCTTATATTCCCAGAAGTAGAATTTCATCATTTTTTAAAATGTGTCTTTGAAAGAGCAAACACATTTTTTTAATTTTCTGATTTAATATATACTTCATGGAGCTCTGTATTTATCCCTCTACCAATACCACTTTTTTTGAATACTGTTAAGTCACAATCCTGGGAAAACTAATTATTCCTACTTTAATATTCTTTGTCAAATTGTTTTATATTTTCTAGACACTGTGAACCTTGAGAAAGAAGACACCTTCTAAGAGGGGCTCCTGGTAGCTAACTGGACTAAAAAAAAAAAAAAAAAAAGTGTACCAACCCTTTCTATACAGGGGCCTGTCAAATAAATCACCTTTCAGGGAGAGGTCTGCACTGAAGTGCCTGCCTATACTGTGTTCCTGCCATCTGATCTAGTTCTTATAAAGGAGTTCCTGAAATTTTATTTAACAAATATGGCTGAAGCTTTCTTCATCCAATCAGAATTACAAAGATTCAGAATCCTCATTTTCATGAGGACCCACCAATCATGGAGCAGGGGTAGATACTTCTGTATATATAAGCCATCTTTCCTCTAGCTCTGGGAATACACTTTCCCTTTTTACCAAAGAATGAAGACTTTGTCTCCCTGGCTGAGCTGAAACACCAAAGATGTCTCACCAGAACAGGGTACAGCAGACCAGTACAGACCAGAACAATACAAAGCAGATCCTCAAGGAGCAGAGAAGAGCTATCTAGCTTTGAACTTTCTAGCTTCAAGAGCCAGCTGGCCCCAGGGCAGCCTCAAAGCCCTGCTGTTTTCACAGCCCTGCTGTACCACAAATGGAGCTGGTTTGCACTGAATAAATTTTCCTTCTTCACCATACCCCCAATGGGGATTTCTGCTGAGACTGAATTAGCACCAATGACCATCAATTGAGGAACCTATGTATTTCCATATAAATATTAAAATAAGATTGTCTATTTCCATTAACAAACTAGCTGATACTTTGATAAAAATAGTGTTAAACATATAGATATATTTGGAGAGAATTGATTACAAAGATGAGTCTTCCGATTCATTAATGTGGTATATATACCTGCATATGTAGATCTTCTTTCATTTATTTTTCACCATTTTGTAATTTTCAAAGTGAAGATTGCATACATGTTTTGTAGAATGTACACCTAACTATTCCCTTCCCTCTGGAGGAAATATAAATAGTATTGTGTAGTTGATTTCAGTTTCTATATGTTTATTTTTAGAAATGTGATTTATTTATGCATGTCGATCTTGTATCCTGAGACCTTACCAGATCTATTTATCACTACTACTGTTTGCTTCTTTAAAAAAGTTCTTATTTTTTATATAAATAACAATATTATCTGCAAACAGAAATAGTATTTTTTCCTTTTGATTTATGTCTTTATTTTTCTTGTCTTCTTGCAGTGAGTAAAACTTATGGTTCTTCTGGCAAAAAATGTTAAGTAAGAGTGATGAGAGTGGACATTTTTGCCTTATTTCTGATTTATAGGAGAAAGCATTCAGATTTTTGTCATTATGATGTTCAGGTGTTTCGTAGTTTCTCTTTATTGATAAAAAGCCTATATGTCCATCTCTATAGCTTTTCTGTTTTTAATTTCATTGATTTCTGTTCTTTATTATATTTTTCCTTCTGTTTGCTTTGAATATATTTTGCTATATTTTTTCCAGTATCTTGAGGTAGGAAATTAAGTTATATTATTAGATAACTTTTCTGTTTTCTAGTATAAGCTTTTAATGCAGAAAATTTTCCTTCAGTGTTATTTTATCTATACCTCACAAAATTTGATATATGTGTATTTTCATTCAATTCTTTTTTCTTATTCCTTTGAGACTGTCACTTGACCCATGAACTTTTTAGAAGGGTTTAATTAATGACATTTGTTTCATGGATCAAATATGGTCTATCTTGGTGAATGTTCCTTGTAAACTTGAAAAAAGTGTACTCTGTTGTGATTGAATGTAGTGTTACATTATTTAAATTAAATCCTGTTGGCTGGTTGTGTTGTTCAGTTCCTCTACATTGCTGATTTTCTGTCTTGTGGATGTGTTTGTTGCTAGGGTTGGGATAGGGCAAGTGGAGGGTTGAAGTTTTCAACTACAGTTGTGAATTTGCCTGTTTTCTTTCATCTTTATTATTTTTTAATTTTATCTATTTTGAGGCTCTGTTATTTGGTGTATTTTTAGTTAAAATATTACATATTTCTAGGAGATTGATCTTTTCACTTTTTTTTTGTAATGTACCTCTTTGTCTCTAGTAATTTTCTTGGCGGGGAAGTAGTACACTTTGGTAGATATTAATATAGTTAGTCCTTCTTCTACAATTAATTTTGCATGCCATATCTTTTTTCACACATTACATGAAACTTACCTATGTCTTTGAATTTGAAGTTATATTTTTGCAAGTAGCAAATAATTAAATAATGTGGAAAAGTGGGATATGTTTATTTTGATGAAGTTCAATTTATTTATTATTTTATGTCCCATAATTGTAATATCCCTATCTAACTCTAAGGCTACAAAGACTTTCTGGAATGATTTTTTAAAGAGTTTTTACAGTTTTAGCTTTTACAATTGGATTTAAAAACATTTTGAGTTAATTATTGTGGATGCTATAAGGAAAAGGTCAAACTTCATTTTAAAAATTTGCATATGAATTTCAACTGTTCCACAATCATTTTTGTTAAAAATTATTATCTTTTATTGAATTAAATTGACACTTTGTTATAAAAACAGTTTATCATGTATGTACAAACATATGTCCCCATACTTCTTTAAAAATTATGTATATTTATTCTTATACCAATTGCATACTGTCTTGATTACCATTAATTTATAGTAATCCTTGAAATTTAGCAGAATTACTCTTTTAATGTTCTCCTTTCTTTTTTATTTTTTTCCAGTGCAAGAAGCTCATATTTTAGGTAGTTGCTCATACTTAGATGTATACTTTACAACCAACAAGAATGAAATCATTATGGGTAACTTTCCATCATTAATATATCCCTAAGATTAAAAAAATACATGCTACCTCTGGCCAGATAACATGAGAATATAGAATGGTATGCATATTTTTTTGTATTTTTCCTTTGCCATTTATCACCCATATACCTTTTTCAACCTTTTTCTCTGCTACACTCACCACAACATTATTCATGTCCATGAGTCCTTTTTTGTTTTGATTTCACTTAAATGTAAAACCTAATGAACAAAGTGAACTAATATTTTTTCAAAATTGTTTGGCTATTCTAGGTCTTTTAGATATTCATATACATTAAAATCAGCTTTTAATTTTCTCAAAATAGCCTACTTTGATTTTGATTAGAATTATGTTAAAACTATATACCAACTTGGGAAAAAATGATAAATAAAAACAAAAAATCCTTCAAACTATAATATATATCATGTGTTTAGGTCTCCTATAATGTTTCTTATACTTTTTCATTGTTTGTTTTTATTTTTATATATATTATTTTATATTTTACATTTATAACACCTCTATAAATTAATTTTACTTTGCTACTGCATTTCTGATTGTTTGATACTAGCATATAAAAATATTACTTGTTTTGTAGATTGACCATTTATTCTTCAATCTTGACAAATCATTAATAGTTCTAGTATTGTTTTAAATAGATTCAATAGGATTTTTTAAATTCACAACATATATCATCTTCAAATAAAAAATAATTTTATTTCTTTAATATATATGGTTTTGTTTCTTTTTAATTCCTAAATTTTCATTTTAGAACGTTCAGTAAATGTTGAAGGGGCATGATGACAGTGGATATTCTTGCTTTGTTTTCGAACTTAGTGAGAAAAAAATTACTCTTTTACAATCAAGCATAATCGTTTTTCATTGTACAATTTTTGATATATTTTATTTCTCAGATTGAAAAAGTTTTCTTCTATACTTTTTAAAATCATAAATGTGTAGTTAATTGTTTCAGATGATTTTTTATATATTGAAATTATATTAATTTTCCCCATTACTATGCTAATAAAAGTAATTATAATGATTTATTTTCAAATATTAAACTGACCTTGAATACTTGGCTTACATGCACATAATAATGCTGTATTATTTATTTTATATTTCTGATTTTCACTTTCTAGTAATGTGTGTTATGGGTTGAATTGTGTCTCTCAAAAAGATGTGCTAAAGTTCTACCATCCAGTGCCAGTAAATGTAATCTTATGAGGGGGACCCCCCAAAATATGAAATTTATTTATTAAAAATTGCTCATTTATTCTTACATGTTTAAATGTCAGTCACCTTTAAAAGTATTCTCCATTTGATGCAATACACCTATGGAGACATTTTTTTTCCACTGCTCAAAGCAGTTTTGAACTCATCTATTTTGGTGCCTTTTAGTGCTTCTGCTATTTTCTGTTTCACCTCTTCCACATTGGCAAAACATTTCTCTTTGAGGACTTTTTCATCTGGAAAAACAAACAATGAATGAAATGTTGCTCAGGGTGAAATAGGGAGAATAGGAAGGGTAGAACATGGAAGTCATGCCATTTTTGGCCAATCATTCATTATGAATAGGCAAATGTGTTGAGAGTCTTTAAAAAAATTTACTGAAGCCGATCACAGCCTCTTACAACCATGCCAGCTGCTGCACTGATACAGATGAGTTCCTAAAGCACTCACCTAGTGGGGGAAACAGTACTAAAGGGGGCCCACCCTCTGGAAGATAATTTCAGTTTTGGGGGGCCCACTCATATTTAGAAATATGGTTTTCACAAATTATCAAGGTAATTTGATCATTACGGTGGATCCTAATCCAACATGATTGGTGTCCTCATAAAAAGGGAAATTTGAACAAAAACACAAACATGCACAGAAAGAAGATAATGTAAAGATGGCAATGTGACAAAAGAGGTATAGATTGGACTGATGCAACCGCAACCCAAGAAAAATGAAGGATTTTGACTACCACCAGAATCTAGGCAGAGGCAATAAGGATTCCACCCAGAGTCTCAGAGGAAACATGGACCTAGGGACACATTTATCTCAGACTTCAGCTTCTGGAACTGTGAGAGAATCAATTTGTGTCACTTTCAGCAACCCATTCTGTGGTGTTTTGTTATGGCAGTCACAGAAAACTAAGGCGATGTGTAAGAAATTTTGTATCTATTTTAGAGTCAGTTGTCAATCTTTACCAAAACATAAACATACTCAGATTATGATTAGTACTCTGATGAATACATAGTTCAATTTGTGTAGACTTTACATCTGAACAATATGTAGCTTCCCAATCCAAAATTATGATAAATCTTTCTACTCAATAGTTTTTCTATAGTTTATCTTCTAACATTTTTGTCTGGTTGGACATCGAAGTAATACTGGCCTATAAACATGCCTTGATAAGTTTTCTTCCCTGCTCTATCTTTCAAAAAACCTCTGTAGTACTGGACTTATTTCTATATAATATGTCTGACAGACTTGATCAGTGAGACAATCTAAACCTGATATTCTTTGTGAAAAGGTTTTGTTTTACAAATTCAATTTCATTAATAGATATAATAAAACTCAGGTTTTCTATATCTTCTTTGGTTTTGATAACTGTCTTGGAAGGAACTGTCAGAGTATCTATCTGTTGGTATTCAGTTGTCCACAGAGTTTATATATTGTCCTTAATTTTTGCACAGTTTCCTGTAATGTCCCCTTTTTATTCCTGATTTTAATAACAACTTGTTTCTCCTTTTTCCATCATGTGTCTAGGTAATGGCTTACATTTTTCTTGATCTTTTAAAATAAGAACTTTTGGTATTGACATTATTGTCTTTCCATTAATATTTTCCTTGTCTTTAGTATCTCATGATTTCTACCTATTTTGGCTTAATTTTGTCTTACTTTGTAGTTAGTTTATACTGAAATTTTACTCATTAATTTCAGATTTACCTTTTATTATACTGGGTTGGCCAAAAAATTTGCATATTTTTTTTCATGAGTCAGTTCTTAGTACCACTTATTTCTCTTTAACTACATTTCAACAATTTTGTTAGATTGATTTGTGACAGCTATCCTATCAGTGTGCATTAAAAAAAACCTTATTAAAAGTACTGAATTTTTGTGTAGCCATTTTAATATTGAGATAAAAAAATAAGTGACATTTTGGGCTCATTATGATATAATATCTCAACAAAGGTCAAAACACAACTGAAAAGCAAAAATAAATTTGTGCAAGGTATGGAAAAGGTGCTGTGACTGATTGAACATGTCAAAAGTGGTTTGCAAAGTTTCATGCTGGACATTTCTTGTGAGATGATGCTCCATGGTTGGGTAGACCAGTTGAAGTTGATAACAATCAAATTAAGATATTAATTGAAAGCAATCAATGTTATACCACACAGGAGATAGCTGAAATGCTCAAAACATGCAAATCAACAAAGTTATTGGTGAAAATGAAAAAATACATAACTTTTATTTTATGGGAAAAAACATAAGAACTTTTTGGCCAACCCAATATAATAATTTAAAGCTCTAAAAAAATCCAAAACTTAGGGAACATAGTGAAGGCAATCCTGAGAGGGAAGACCATAGTATTACAGGCCTACCTAAAAAAGGCAGAAACATTTCAAATAAACAACCTAATCCTACACTTATAAGAACTGAGGAACAACAAAGACAGCACAAAGCAAGTAGAAAGAAGGATATAATCAAGATGAGAGCAGAATTAAATGACATATAGAATAAAACCACAGACCTAAGGATCAGTAAATCTAGAAGATGATTCTTTGAAAAGATAAAGAGAACCCACAAGCCTTTAAGCAGACTCATAAAGAAAAAGAGAGGACCCAAATAAACACAATCAGAAATAAAAGAGGACAGATTACAACTGATACCACAGAAATACAAAGGATTGTGAGAAATTACTACAAAAACTATGTGCTAAGAAATTTGAAAACCTAGGTGAAATGGACAAATTTCTAGAAAAATATATTCTTCCACAATTGAATAAACAAAAAGCAGAAAGCCAGAACAGATAAATAGCAGCTGATAAAACTGAAGCAGTAATCAAAAAATTTCTGACAAACAAAAGCCCTGGACCAGACAGTTTCACAGGAGAATTTTACAAAGCATTTAACATGAGCTAACCCCTATCCTTCACAGACTATATAAAAAAATCCAAGAAGATGAAAAGATTCCAAACTCTTTTTATGAAGCCAACATCATCCTAATCCCAAAACCAGATAAAGACACAATAAAGGAAGAAAAATTCAGTCCAATATCACTGATGAACGTAGACACTAAAATCCTCAACAAAATATTGGCAAACCGCATCCAACAATACATTAAAAAGATCATACACCATGACCAAGTGGAATTCATCCCAGTGATGCAAGGATGGTTCAATATTTGCAAATCAACAAATGTAATACATCACATAAACAAAATGAATGACAAAAATCACATGATCATAGCAATTGATGTAAAAAAGTATTTGATAAGCTACAGCACCCATTTATGATAAAAACATTCAGCGAAGTGGAAATAGAGGGAGCATTCCTCAACATAATAAAGGCCATATATGAGAGACCTATAGCCAATGTCATTACTCAATGGGCAAAAACTAAAATCTTTCCCACTAAGATCAGGAACAAGACAAGGGTGCCCACTTTCACCACTCCTATTCAACATAGCACTGGAAGTCCTAGCCACAACAATCAGACAAGATAAAGAAATAAAAGGCATCCAAATTGGAAAGGAGGAAACAAAACTGGCATTGTTTGCAGATGACATGATAATGTACATAGAAAATCCTATAGACTCCACCAAAAAAGTGCTGGGCCTAATAAATGAATTTGGCAAAACAGAGGGATACAAAATCAATACACAGAAATGAAAGGCATTTTTGTACATCAACAATGAAACATCAGAAACAGAAATCAGGAAAAAAATCCCATTTGATATAGCAACAAGAAAAATAAAATACCTAGGAATAAACCTTACCAAGAAGATAACAGACCTATATTCAGAAAACTATACAACACTGAAGAAAGAAATTAAGGAAGACACAAACAAATGGAAGCATGCACCATGCTCATGGATTGGAAGAATTAACATCATCAAAATGGCCAATTACCCAAAGGGATTTATAGAGTCAATGCAATCCCTATTAAAATACCCATGACATATTTCACAAACATAAAACAAACATTTCAGAAATTTATATGGAACCATAAACAACCTCGAATAGCTGCAGCAATTTTGAGAAAGAAAAACAAAGCAGGAGGGATCACCGTACCTGATATTAAACTGTATTACAAAGCTACTGTAATCAAAACAACCTAGTCCTGGCATAAAAGCAGGCACATAGACCAATGGAACAGAACAGAGAGCCCAGAAATAAACCCAAGTCTCTATGGTCAAATAATATTTGACAAAGGGGTAAGAAGAATAAAAGGAGCAAATAAAGCCTCTTTAACAAATGGTGTTGGGAGATGTAGACAGCTACATGCAAAAAAATGAAACTCGATTTACCAATTTACACCATACACAAAAATAAATTCAAGATGGATAAAAGACTTAAATATAAGTCATGATACCATAAAAGTCCTAGAGGAAAACATTGGCAGGGAAATTTCAGACATCCCATGCAGCAACGTCTTCACAAATATGTCCCCTAAAGCAAAGGACATTTAAAAAAGGATAAACAAATGAGACCTCATCAAATTAAAAAGCTTCTGAGTGGCTAAAGAAAACAGCACTAAAATGAAAAGAGTGCCAAACATAAGGAGAAACATACCCTATTTTAAGAATGTAAGACTCACCAAACAATAAGGTTCACCTAGGTTTTAGAGGAGGAAAATAGGAAAAAAAATTGAAGCAAAATATGTGGTAAAATATTTAATAACCTGTGACCCTGCACCACCACCACCCCAAGCCACCTGCAGCTAGCCAAGTAAGCTACATTCGGACTATAAGATGCACTCCTCCCCCCCCCCAAATTTAGTAGGTAAAAAGTGCATCTTACAGTCCAAAACATACGGTATTTGCCAATGACACCTTGGACAAGGATTGGATCCCCAACTATATAAAGAACTCACAGAACCCCACTTGAGGAAGAAAAAAAACCCAATTAAAAAATAGGCAAAGGACTTGAACATACACTTCTCCAAGGAGGGCATGCAGAGGGTCCAGAGACATATGAAAAGATGCTCAGCATCACTGGCCATCAGAGAGATGCAAATTAAAACCACAATGACATACCACCTCACACAGTTCAGAATGGCCAACATAAGCAAATCAACAAGCAAGTGATGGAGAGAATGTGCAGAAAAGGGAACCCTAGTGCACTGTTGGTGGGATTGCAGACTGCTGCAGCCACTTTGAAATACGGTATGGAATTTCCTCAGAAAACTAAAAATGAAAATGCCTTTTGACCCTGCTGGGGTTATATCCTATGAACCCTGAAACACCAATTCAAAAGAACCTACGTGCCCCAATGTTCATAGAAGCACTATTTACAATAGTCAAGTGCTGGAAGCAACCTAAGTGCCCATCAGCAAATGAATGGATCAAAAATCTATGGTACATTTACACAATGGAATTCTATGCAGCAGAGAAAAAGAAGGAGCTCCTACCCTTTGTGACAGCATGCATGGAACTGGAGAGCATTATGCTAAGTGAAATAAGCCAGGGGCTGAGGGACAAATACCATATGATCTCATCTTTAACTGGAACATAATCAACAAAAGAAAAAAGCAAACAAAATATACCAGAGTCATTGAAATTAAGAACAACCTGACAATTATCGGAGAAGAGGTGGGAGAGGATAATGGGGGGAAGGGTTTTCAGGAACATCCACAAAGTACACATAGATAAAACTAAGAGAGGTCAGGTGGAAGCAAAGGAGAGAGGGAATTTGGCTGGTGTCACGGAGAGTGGTGGGGAGTAAATGCAGAGAACTGTAATTGAACAACAATAAAATAATTTTAAGTAAAATTTTAAAATATAATAATAATAATAATTTAAAGCTCTAAATTTCTTTTCAAGCACTATTTTAACTACATCCTACAAGTCTGGTATTTTTAATTTTTGTTAAGTGTACAATATTTTTAATTTCACATGTGATTTTTCCTTTCAGCCTTGAAACCTTGAATTATTTAGGATCACTTTCTTTAATGTCTACCTTTTGGGGAATTTGTCTCTAATCACAAAACAAAATGTATTTCACATGATTTCAATCATTTTATATTTGTTTAGATTTATTTTATGTACCAATATATTATCTATCTCAGTGAATTTTCAATATTCACCTGAAAAATCTTTTCTGTGTTTTTGTGTTGTAGTGTTCTATAAATATTAATTAGAGCATATTGGTTGATACTCTTTGAAGTCTTCCATTTTCTTACAATTTTTGTCTATTTGTTCTATCAACTTATGAGAAAGATATGGTGAAAAATCCAAATATAATCATGGAGTTTATCATTACTTTTAAAAATTTCTCAAGTTTTCCTTGATATATTTTGAAGCTTTTTTATTAGCAGCATAACATCTATGACTATTGTTTCTTACCGATGAACTGACCTTTTTGTCATCATGGAATGTTTCTGTAATTCTATTGTTCTGTGAAGTCTGATTCTAACTGCCCTTTTAGCTTTTTTATGCTTATAATTTTTAGATTATATCTTTTCCTAATCATGTTCCTTTTACTTATTTCTCTCTTTACTTTTAAAATGTATATTGTGTAGACAGCATAGGATTGTACCTGTTCTAACCAGTTTGCTAATTTCTATCATTTATTTGGAATAAATGAATCATTCACTTTTAATGTTCTTATTAGTTGGGGTGGGTATTATTCATCATGGTGCTAATTGTTTTGTTTTTGGGTTGTTTTTTTTTTTTTTTTTTTTTTTTTGGTCCATCTTGTTAACCTAGAAAATAAAAGGTCAAAGTGAAAGGCAACAACATTTATTTGAGATTATAAAAATAGCAATTTAGGAACCACTTATTCATGCAGAAATCCAAATCATGTTTCCATTAGGAGAAAAAGGTAATGACTATGTATGAGAAAGGAAAAAGTAAAAAGTTACATCAATAGAAGGAGTGCATTTATATTGGTGCATATAAGCTAACGGAGTGAGACTAATTCCAAGCAATGTTTTTTAAATTTTCAGTCTTGGATTCCTAATGTCTGCTTTCTTGTTATCCCTGTAAACAGTACTTTTGGACATAGTGTTGCTTTAGTCACAGTCTAAAGCTTATTTCCTCCCTGTTATAACATTTGCAAGAAGGCTTGAGGCATAAGATGTGCAAGACAGTTATGGTGGGATAACAGGCAGCTCCAACCCCATTTTAAAATGACTCCATTAATATTAGTTTTTATGCTCTGAAATTTGTAATTTTTTATTTTTTCATTTTCTTTGGATTATTTTAATATTTTTATGATTTGATTTTAATTCTACCATTGGCATATTAGGTATACATCTTTGTTGTTTTATTTAATTGTTCTCTTTTCCTTCCATCCAAGTTTATATTTAAAATATGTATGTTTAATTTACCACAATGTACCTTCAAACAATATTATACAACTTCAAACTTAGTGTAAGAATTTTACAAGAGTACTTTTTTTATTTTCCCATTATTTGTCATACTATTTTTGACATATAACTTATTACTACATATGTTATAAACACTTTGAAATGGTACTATTATTTTTTAAATAGGCAATTATCTTTTTAAAGATTGAATATTGAAAAAAAAAAAACAAAGTCATTTGTTTTTTTTCCATGAATATGTCACTTTCAGTGTTTTCACTCTTGTGTAGATACAAAGGTCCAGCTGGTATAATTTTCCTTTCATATGAAGTGTTTTGTTTTTTTTTTCCCTAGTCTAGTGTTGCTGGTGATGAACTGTCTTACTTTGAATACTTGGAAAAAAATTTATATTTGCTTTCATTTTTGAACAATATTTTCACTTTGGCAAGTTTCAATGTGACAGGTCCCCCCCTGCCAACACACACACTTTCAAGAGATTCTTGCATTATCCTCTGACCAGCACAGTTTGTGAGAAGCCTGAGATTGTGTTTATTTGTGTTCCTCTGAACTAACATGTTTTTCTATAATGTCTGTAAGATTTTTTCTTTATCATATTTTGGGGGTAATTTGATTATGATTTGCTTTGGTGTGATTTACTTTATATTCATGTTTATATTTTTAGTTTTAGCATTTAATATACCCTTTATCCAATAACTTATACTTGGAATTTTAGAAAAAAAATTTCTTTTTATTTCTAAATATCTTCTATTTCTTTTTACATTTTGTATACTTTTTAAAAAATCTATAAGAAGCCAATCCTGCATATAAGAAGTTTGGAAGTTAGCACCCTATCCAAGCAAATAAAACACTGAACTAACTTGAAAAATCAACAACTATTCTGGGATTTTTTAAATAGTCAAGGACAGGAGGAGAAACTGCTGTCCCATGATTGGAAAAACAGACAGATAAACACAAAGAGCAGCAACTTGTCAGAGCAGAGACATCCAAATGAAATTGGCTATAGGGAAGAAAACTGAGCTATAATTGATGAATTACTGGAGGCTTAAGTGTGGACAAGATGGTGAGTTAAAAACTTCAGAAAACCCAGATATATTGCGACACCCAACGCAATACTGTAAAATGTACTTTTAGAAGCTCTCTCAGGTTCCCACAGTAAATGTTGAAGAAAAATCCCTTTGTGCTTCCAGAAGAAGGAGGTGGAAAAGAGAGCCAGAGAGTTCTATTCTTCAAAAGGCCTGCACTTGAGGAAAACTATTTAACTGGGCCCTGACTGACATGGAGAAAGAAGAATACCCAAGTCCAGCCCACTCTAACAATTTTTTTCACATAAAGAGGAAAAAATCTTTAAATTCTTGTAAAGCTTACTGTACAGAAGCATAGGTTCATTAAAAGACTAAGACTTAATTATAGAACGAGAGAACACTTTCATTATTCCCATACCTCACCACCACAGTACCTAGTATATTATGCGCAGCTATCAAGAAAATAACTGCAAGCCATAGCAAAAGAAAAATACATAATTTGAAGAGACAGAACAAGTACCAGAAAAAGACATGTCAGATTGTTGAATCTATATGATTGGGTATTTAAAACAACTATGATTAATATGCTGAGGGCTTTAATGGCTAAAGTAGATAGCATGTCAGAACATCCTGTGTAAGCAGAGGTATGAAAATCCTAAGATACAACTGAAAAAGAAACTCTAGAGATCAAATACACTGTAACAGGAATGAAGAATGTCTTTGGTGGGCTTATTAGTAGACTGAACATGACTAAGTACAGAATCATTGAGGTTAAAAATATATCAATAGAAACCTCCAAATTCAAAAAGTAAAGAAAACAAAGACCAAAAATCCTCACAGACTATGCAAGCACTGTAGGACAACCACAAAAGGCACAACATACCCATAATAGGTATACCAGAAAAAGAAAAACATAAACAGAAGAAATATTTTAAACAATAATGACATAAAGTTTCCCCAAATTATGACAGACATCAAACCACATATCCAAGAAGTCCAGAAAATACCATGTAGTAGAAATGAACACACACACACACACACACACACACACCCCAAACTATGCCTAGGCATTTTTACTATAAAACTTTAAAATTAAAAAAAAATCTGAAAGAAGCCTTACCTGTGGAGACAAAAATATATATCCATCTTCTCCTTAGAAACCATGTAAGTAAAAAGACAGTGGAGTGAAATGTTTAAGGTGTTGATAGAAAAAACACACCTCCCTAAATTTTTTATACCCTGTAAAATTATCTGCCAAAGTGGAGAGAATGGCCCTGGCTGGTATGGCACAGTTGATTGGGCAACATCCCACAAACAAAAAAATCACAAGTTTGATTCACTATCAGCACATTCCTGAATTGTGGGTTTGGTCCTAGTCAGGGTGTGTGCTAAATGCAATGGATTGATGTTTCTCTCTCACACTGATATTTCCCTCCTTCTCTTTCTTCTTCCCTTATCCTCTCTCTAAAATCAGTATGCATCTCTTCAGTTGAGAATTAAAGAAAAGTGGAGAGAATGACATCACCAAGATGGCACAGTTGGAGACCCCAGCCTTGATCCCCCAATAAAGAGCAGCAATTAGACAGCTTTCCATGAACAAAAATAACTCTGGGAGATCTCAAGGATCCACTTAAGAAGTTTTTGCATTATAAAGGAAACCATCAAAAGATGAAGAGACAACTTACTGAATGGAAAATGATATTCACCAATCATAAATAAGAGGTTAATTCTAAAATATAGCAGGAACTCATACAACTTAACACCAAAACACAAACAATCCAGTTAAAAATGGGCAAATGCTTGTCTGGTATGGCTCAGTGGATTGAGTGCCTAGCCTGAAAATCAAAAGTTCATTTGTTCCATTCCCAGTCAGGGCGCATGCCAGGGTTGTAGGCCAGGTTCCCAGTAGGGGACAAGCAAGAGGCAATAATATATTGATGTTTCTTTCCCTCTCTTTCTCCCTCTCTTCACCTCTCTTTAAAAATAAATAAAACCTTTTAAAAATAGATAAATGACTTGAATAGACACATCTCCAAAGAGGACATGCAGATGGCCAAAAGATATATAAATATGTGTTCAACTTCATTAATCTAAGAAATTCAATTAAAATCAAAATGAGATATCATTTCTCACATCTCAGAAGGCTATAATTAATAAATCAACAACAAGTTTTGACAAGGGTGTGGAGAAAATGGAATCCTTATACACTGTTTGCAGGATTGAAAATCAGTGCAGCCTCTGTGGAAAGCAATATGAAGTTGCCTCAAAATATTAAAAATAAAAGTACCATATTACCCAGCAATTCTACAGCTAGGTATTCAACTGAAGAAATCCAAAATACTAATCCAAAAAATATATGCAACTCTCAGTTCATCACAGCATTATTGACATTAAATAAGATATGGAAACATTCTAAATGTCCATTAAAAGATGAACGAATAAAGAAGGCATGGTGCATATATAAAATGGAATATTACTTGGCCATAAAAATGAAGCTTAGACATTTGTGACAATATGGATAGACCTACAAAGTATTATGCTAAGTAAAATAGAGTAAGACAAATACCATACATATTACATCACTTCTATGTGGAATTTAAAAACAAATGAAAAACAAAACAGAAATAAACTTATAGATACAGAGAACAAACTGATGATGCCAGATGGGAAGGGTGTTGGGGGATGTGTTACAAACATAAATTATTAATTACAGATTGCCAATTATTAAATCAGTCACAGAAATGTAAATTGCAGCATAGGGAATATAGTCAATAATATTGTAATAACTATAAATGGTGCCAGGTGGATATTAGACTTATTGGGATGATCACTTCATAAGATGTAATGTCTAATCACTATGCTGCACACCAGAAACTATTATAATATTTCATGTCAACAGTAATTGAAAAATACTTTTTTAAAATAATTTGTGAAACACAATAAAGTGAAACACAATTTAAAACATAGAAACTTATCTGAGAGTAACACCAGACAGAGTTAAAAAAAAAAAGTTTCATTTTACCTGCATTGTTTCATTCCCTGTCAGAGCCAGGAGAGATCTGACTCCCAAAATATTTTCCTCACTGGGCAAAAGAGAGCAGAGTGTATGACCAGCTTTCCCAGCCTTTTTGGCTCACTGCACAAAGGGATATGCTTTAATTTCACCCTAACCAGAAACTGAGGTACCTAATAGTTTTTATAAATGGATAGAAACAAGAAAGGGCAGTCTGTCAGTGTTAGGCTGCAATAGGATCAGCCATGGTTCCCAGTAGCCCGCTCTGTAGAATATTACAGTAGACTTCATCACTGAAGACCTCAATAGGCTTTCCAGATATTTTAGAGGCTTGCAGCTGACATCATTGACCCTCCATTGGCACCCAAGTAGACTGCTTCACAGAGGATTATAAAGGCTTTTTCAACTGGGGAAACCAAATCCTCACAGCTGCTGCAGACCTTCTGCAGAGTTCACAGCTAAGGACTCCATGAGATTTTGCAATCTCAGACTTCAGCTGCATGACTTCCTTTTGTCCTTTACCCCACCTTACCCTACTGGAATCATCTCAACCAACACTACTATGGTGTAGCAGACTCTGGCCAGCAGAGTCCACCTGTTGTGCCTGAAGATGAAAACAAATGCACAGGCTACAGCAATCCTGTGGAGAAAAAAGGGATGGCACAGCCACTCTCTAAAGGAGAGAGCACCTCTGAGTGCTTTGGCCACTCTCTCAAGAGGAGAGTGCACCTACCCTTGCCTAGAGAGGCTTTTATTATTTTTCTTAGGTTTTACATCAAAGGATGTATTATCTATTACATATAATATTGTTGTCTGCATTTTAGGTACAATCAAAGAAATGAAAATTGCACATGCAGAAGGGAAAGACAGTGAGTTGATCAGCTCCATCCTTGGGAAAATTTACACAGGCATTAGAAACTACCTTGAAGATAGGTAATAAACATCTACTGTTTTGGACCAGAGTGAGTGAGTTTTAGCAAGAGCAAGCCATAACAGTCTGTATGCATTTTCTAGGCCTGATTCCCACAGGAAAACCTGGTTTGAGGGTCTGGCTCCTGCCCACCACTTTGCTTCTGTAGGTTTTCCATACAGAGCTGAACTACATTTGCTAGACCAAAACAAACTGGTTCCCTACACTATGGATTCCTCAAACCCCAGGATTTAAACTGTTTGCTAGTCATGGCCTAAATAGCCACACACACTCATGATAACAGCACAGGCCCTTGTGGTTGACCCTCACCATTATGTGTGCCCATAATTAGTATGTGGTGCCAAAGAAGTGCATATTAATGGCCTGGGTACCCACAGCAGCCTGGGCCCTAGAGCTGGTCCCAACTCCTGTCATTGGTCAACTTCATGTGTTCAAAGTTAGTTCCCACAGTCTGTGTCTACATGCCAGCAGCCTCAACTGTTGTCATTGGCCTTCAAAGCTATGTGCATGCCTATGTGTAGCCCCTGTAGCCACACAAGTTCATGCTTCCAGCTAAGATCCCTGAAGCTGCTGTGGGCCAGGATTCTGCCCTGACTCCTGCCATTGACATATACACCTGTGTGAGTTCACAGCTAGGCTTTGCAGTTGCCACCTACACACTATAACCCCAACTCCTGTCATGAGTGCCCACTGGTCCACTGGCACATTCATAATTGCAGATAACCTCTACAGCCACATGAGGGCACATTGACAACCAGGGCACTGCAGTTACTCGTTAGCTATTTCCTCACCCTTGTCACAGGATTACACTGCAACATACACCTGCAGCTATTCTCTGCAGCCACACACCTATATCATTGGCCCTGACTCTGATCATAGACCCAACAGACATATTGTGTCCATGGGTAGTCCCTGAAAATGCATATGTGCATGCCAACAGCCCAGGCCTTCTTAGTTTCTCAGATACCCAATTCTTCTCTGACTTATCACCAGCCCCCACTGCCATGCTTATGCTTACATTAGTCCTGATAGCCATGCAAGTGAATGCTAACAGTCCAGTTTCACACAGCTGTGCATGAGTCCATAGTTGGCCCAAGGCTCTGCCACTAGCCTAGGCTCTCATCATTGCATATGTGCCTGCAACCAACTATGCCACAACACAGGCACATGCAGACAGCCCCTGCATGTGAGCATGTGTACATCACAGCTCCAGAAACTCTAGTCCTATGTTGCTGGACCTGAAGGTACACATGAAAACCCCAACAGTTGCAAAAAATCCTTGCATCTCTTGCTACTAAAGATAGTGCACTGTTGATGCCATGAATCTCAGCTTCTATGAAACACCTAGCCCCACTGGACTAGGAGCCTCCACACACCCTATATTTATTGCCCAGCACAAATATATCCAGTGTTACAATACATGCCAACATCACCCCACTGAAGTTAAATTTTTTTCTTATCAAACAAAGTTCATGAAATATGGAAAAAAGTAGCTTTAAATGTGTCTTTAAATGTATTGACACCTACACAGGGCAGCAGGAATCCAAAAGAATCAGGGAAGAATAATACCACTAAAGGAATACAGTAAAACTCCAATAACTGACCCTAAGAAATAGAGATACACAGATTGCCTAAAAATGAATTTAAAATATTTATTTTAAAGAATCTCAGAGAGCAAAAACCCCACAATTAACAATTTAACAAAATCAGGAAAACAATACAAGAACAAAAATGAGAAATTCAACAAGTAGAAAATAAAAGAAATAAAAAAGAACCAAACAGAAATTTTAGAACTGAAATACACAATAAGTGTATTTTAAAAATTCAGTAAAGAACTTCAACCACAGACTTGTCTATGTAGGAGAGAGCATCAGTGAACTCATGACAAGTCATTTGAAATTATCCACTTAAAACAGAAAAAAAAGTAAAAACGAATTGAAAGGAATGAGAGAGCATACAGGATTTATGGGGCACTATAAGAAAATTATATATAATATATATTATACACACATATATATGATTACATATAGGTAGACAGAAAGAGAAAGAAAGCTATCTCTGTTAATGGATAGAGAGATAATCTCTCTACCTTTCTATTTCTCTACCTATGTATAATGTATGTAATGAACCTAGAAGTGGAGAGAGGAAAAGGCAGAAAGCCTATTTAAAAGAAATAATGGCTGAACATTTCTTAAACCTTGGGAAAGATGTGGATAGTGAGGCACATGAAGCACAAAAGTTTTCAATCAGGTTTAATGCAAAATCTACACAAATACACATTATAATAAAACTATTTAAAAATCAAAGACAAAGAGAGAATCTTGAAAACAACAAGATAAAACCTCATCATATATAAGGAAACTCTCAAGTGAATTTCCAAGCAGAAACCTTTCAGGCTGGGAAAAAGTGGGATGATATGCTCAAAATGCTTAAGAAAAAAAAAAAAAACTGCCAACCAAAGGCTTTTACCTGGCACAGTTATCATCCCAGCCTGATAACTAAAGGAGAAATAAACACATTCCTAGAAAAACAAAAGCTAAAAAAGTTCATTTCTATGGGAACAACTTTGCAAGACACACTAAAGGAATCCAAGCTTAAAAAAAATGGTGCTAACTACTAACAAGAACTCAGATGAAAGTATAAAAATCACTGGTATGTGTAAATATATATTCAATTCAGAATACCCTAGTATTGTGATGATGGTATATAAATTACTTAAAAGTCTATGATAAAGTATAAAGATTAGCATAAAGGTTAAAAGACAAAAGGTTAAAAATAACTATAACAATATAATTTTGTTAATGGGTACAATATAGTATATGTAAATTGTGAAATCAGACACATGAAATATATGTTGGGATAAAACTGTTCAATTTTGTATGCAAGAAAATTAATTTGTTATCAGCTTAAAATTGACTGTTATAAATATGATTTTTAACTTATTTATTTTAATTATTTTATTGTTATTCAATACAGTTGTCTGCATTTACCCCTCACCATTCCCTCTCCACCCCAGCCATCCTCACCTCCCTCCCTTCCTCCCACCCACCCTTTGGTTTTGTCCATGTGTCCTTTATAGTTGTTCCTGAAGACCCTCCCCACTTCTCCCTATTATCCCCTCCCACCTTCCCTCTTGTTACTAAATATAAGATGTTTTATGTAAGCTTTGTAGAAACATCAAAGCAAAAACCTATACCACAAGATACACAAAAAGGTATGACAGAAAATGACAGAAAGCACACTGCTCTAGAAAATCATGAATTTACAAAGGAAGACATCAAGAGAAGATGAAAGGAAATACAGGATACTCAGAAAACAATAACCAAAATGGCAACAATAAGTTTGTATCTATAAAAAATTACTTTAAATGTAAACAGACTAAATTCTCCAATCAAAAGACACGCAGTGGCTGAATGTTAAAAAAATGAAAAGGACCCACTATCAGCTGCTTAAAAGATGCTCACTTCAGCTTTAGGACACACATAGAATGAAAGTAAAGGAGAGGAAAAAATATATTTCATGCAAATGGAAATGAAAAGAAAGCAAAGGTAGCTATACTTATATTAGAGACATTAAACTTTAAGTCAAAATCTTTAATAAGAGATAAATAATTTTATTATATAATTATAAAGAGATTAATTCATTAATAGGAAATAACAATAGTAAATATATATGCATCCAAAATTGGAATGCAAAAAAACATATGAAGCTAATATTGATAGATCTAAAGAAACAGATAGGAATGCAAAAAAGAGTAGAAGAATTCAATACACCACTTTCAACAATAAATTGATCAGAAAGAAAAAATGTAAGAAAACATTAAATCTAAAACTAAATTTAGACCAAATGAACTTAATATATATACAGAATATTTCATCCTACAGCGGCTGAATACATATTTTCTAAAGCAAACACAGAACACACTCTAGGATAGATTATATGTTAGGCCACAAAGCAAACTTAGACAATGTTTTAAAATTAAAATTATATCAATTTTATCTTCCAACAACAATGGTCCAGAACTAGAAATCGATAATAGGAGGAAACACAAAAACATTCACAAATATTTGAAGACTGGAAAACATAGTCCAGAACAATCAATGGGTCAAAAATATAAAAAGAAAAATCAAAAATATCTTCAAACAAATGAAAATGTTAAAACAGTATGCCAAAACTTAAGGGATGAAGCAAAATATGTCAAAAGGAAGACTTTATATCAATAAATATTTACACTAATAAAGAAACTAATTTTACACCTCAAGGACTAGATAAATAATAGTAAACAGCTTAAATTCAGTAAGAGAAAGAAAATAACAAAATTTAGAGAAGGAATAGAGACTAAAAAAGACAATAGAAAAAAATCAATGAAACAAGGAGTTGTTTTTCAGATAAATAAAATTTACAAACTTTAGCTAGATTAACAAGAAAAAACTAAAATAAATAAAAGTATAACTAACTGTAAGAGGAGACATTATAACTGATATCACAGAAATACAAAGTTCCATAAGAGACTACTACAAAAATACCCAAAAAAGTCCAATAACCAACAAGAAAAAGATAAATTTGTATGAACATACACCATAACAAACTGAATCATGAAGTAATAAAAACTTTGAACAGACCAATAAAGAATAATAAGAGTAAATCAATAATCAAAAACCTTCCAACTGAGAAAAGTACAGTACCAGGTGGTTTCCCTAGTCTGTTTAACAAAACATTAAACTAAGAATTAATACCGATGTTTTTAAACTGTTTCAAATAAATCAAAAAGATAAGAAGACTCATTTTCCGGAGCCAGGATAACCCTGATATGAAAGCTAGAAACAAATATTACAGGATAAGAAATCTACTGGCCATTACCCCTAATGAACATTAAAGGGGTAATCCTCAACAACATATTACTAGCAAACTAAATTTAAGAGCATATTAAAAGATTATAACCATGATTAAGTGGAATTTGTTTTAGAGGTTTAAAGATGGTTCAACTTTCAAAAATCAATGATATAATACAACATACTAATAAAATGAAGAATAAAACTAATATCACTTTAGTAGATACATAGAAAACATTTGACAAAACTCAACATCTTTTCATGACAAGATCTCTGAACAAATTAGGTATAGTAGAAATATATTTCATCATAATTAAAGTAATACATGGCAAGCCCTCAGCTGACATCATATTCAATAGTGAAAAGGTCAAAGTGTTTCCTCTAAGATCAGGAATAAGATGAGTGTGCCCACATTTGCCATTTTTATTCAACATAGAACTAAAAATCATGGCTAGAGAAATTAGGCAAAAAAAGAGAAAAGTCAGAAAGCATAAAGGAAAGGCAAAATTGTCAGTTTTAGATCAAACGATTTTATAAACAGAAAAAGCTAAAGACTCTACCAAAAACCTGCTAGAATTAATAAATGAATTCAGTAATGTTACAATATATGAAAACCACATTCAAAATCATGTATGTTTTCATACACTAGCAATGAACTATCAAAAATACTAAGAAAGCAACTCAATGGATATTAGTAACCATAAGATTAACAAAATGAGGAGAAAGTAGTTCCATTGACAATAATAATGGAAAGATTAATAAACTTAGGAATTAATGTAACCATAGAGGTAAAAGGTCTACACACTAAAAAAAATAAAATATCAATGATAGAAATTGAATAACAACAAATAAATAGAAAGATATGTCATGGTCATGGATTGGAAAAAATATTGTTCAAATGTTCAGCATCACTAATCATCAGGGAAATGCAAATTAAAACCACAATGAGATATCACCTCACACCCTTTATAATGTCTATAATAAAAAGAGAAAAAACAGGTATCAGTGAGGATGTACAGAAAAAGAAGTTCATGTGCACTCTTTAGGGGAATGTTAATTGGTACAGCCACTATGGAAAATAGTACAAAATTTTCTCAGGAAAGTTAAAAAATTGAACTACCATACAATTCAACAATTTCATTTCTGGGTATGTATCCAAGGGAAATGAAATGACAGTCTTGGAGAAATATCTACATTCCCATATTAACTGCAGCATTATTCAAAGATTAAAAATAGAAGTAAATCTTGCCATTTGCAGTAATATAAATGAACCTGGAGGACATTATGATAAGTGACATACACCAGACACAGGAAGAAAAATATTGCATAATCTTATTTATATGTGTAAATAAAATTAAATAATTAATAACAAACAAACAAACTAATAAACAGTAGAAAGAGTAGAATTATGACTACCAAAGACCTGGGAGTAGTGGGAAAAGACAAGATGTTAATCAAAAGATACAAAATTTTAGTTATAAGTAAGATTTGAAGACCTAATTTAGAGCATGCTACTATGGTTAATAATAATGTTCACTTGGAAATGCTAAGAGAGCATATCTCAAGTATTTACACTAAAAAAATAAGGTAACTATGGTAACTAATGAAATATTACATATCCTAATTTTGGTAATATTTCACATTGCAAACATATATCAAAACAACACACTGTATACTTTAAGCATATACAATTTTTATTTGTAAACATAAATTAATTAATTAGCAAAAGAGTGAAAAAAGAAATACTTTCATTTTTTCTTTTTTAAAATAAATTTTATTGATTATGCTATTATAGTTATCTCATTTTTCCCTTTTATCCCCCCCTGCCCAGCACAGCCCCTCCAACCCACATTCCTCCCCCCTTTAGTTCATGTCCATGGGTCACACATATAAGTTGTTAGATTTCTACATTTCCTATACTATTCTTAACCTCCTGCTATCTATTTTGTACCTACCATTTATGCTACTTATTCACTATAACTTTTCCCCCTTCCTCTCCCTCCCCCTGCCCTGCTGATAACCCTCCATGTGATCTCCATTTCTGTGATTCCGCTCCTGTTCTAATTGTTTGTTTAGTTTTTGTTTTTATTTAGTTTAGGTTTGGTTGTTGATAGTTATGAGTTTGTTGTCATTTTACTGTTCATAGTTTTTGATCTTCTTTTTTTTCTTACATAAGCCCCTTCAACATTTCATATAATAAGGGCTTGGTGATGATGAACTCCTTCAATTTGACCTTATCTGGGAAGCACTTGATCTGCCCTTCCATTGTAATTGATAGCTTTGCTGGATAGAGGAATCTTGGATGTAGATCCTTGCCTTTCATGACTTTGAATACTCCTTCCCAGCCCCTTCCTTCCTGTAAGGTTTCTTTTGAGAAATCAGCTGATAGTCTTATGAGAACTCATTTGTAAGTAACTGTCTCCTTTTCTCTTGCTGCTTTTGAGATTCTCTCCTTATCTTTAATCTTGAGTAATGTAATTGTGATGTGTTCTAACATGTGCTTCCTTGGGTCCAACTTCTTTGGCACTGTCTGAGCTTCCTGGACTTCCTGGAAGTCTATTTTCCTTATGAGATTGGGGAAGTTCTCCTTCATTATTTGTTCAAATAAGTTTTCAATTTCTTGCTCTTCCTCTTCTCCTTCTGGCACCCCTATGATTTGGGTGTTGGAACATTTAAGGTTATCCTGGAGGTTCCTAAGCTTCTCATTTTTTGAATTCTTGTTTCTTCATTCTGTTCTGGTTGAATCTTTATTTCTTCTTTCTGGTTCAAACCATTGATTTGAGTCCTGTTTTCCTTCCCTTCACTTTGGTTCCCTGTATATTTTCCTTTATTTCACTTTTCATAACCTTCACTTTTCCCTCTATTTTGTGACCATACTCAACCATTTCTGTGAGCATCCTGATTACCAGTGTTTTGAACTCTGCATCTGATAGATTGGCAATCTGTTCATTGCTTAGTTGCATTTTTTTCTGGAGCTTTGATTTGGGCCGTGTGTGTGTGTGTGTGTGTGTGTGTGTGTGTGTGTGTGTGTGTGTGTTTCAGCATGCCTGTTACATTGTAAAGGACAGAGCCTTAGGTATTTATCAGGGCGGGGCACCCATGTTGCTGGTTGTAGCATTGTATGTGGGGGAGGGGTCTGAAAGGGAACAATTTTACTTGTTCAGTTCTCTGCCAGCTTTCAGTCACTTCTGCCACTACCCATAAGCAAGTTGGGCCCTTCTGGTACAGATTCCAGGGTGAGTGGTTTTGTGTACATTCTAGGACCCTGTGGGTCTCTCCAACAAATTCTCCTGTAAGATTGGAAGGTTCTCCTACCTCCTCAACTCCCACAGGTTTTGTTCAATCAGAGGTTTTGAAGCTTTATTTCCCCACCCTGGAACTCTGGGTTGAGTGGTCTATTTCACTCCCCAGTTGTTCCTCCTGGCTTCTCTGCACTCAAGTGGGGAACTGCCTGCTCTGCCAGCTGCTGCTTCACCCACCTTGGTACTCCACCTGCAACCTTGCTGTTGAGTTCTCTTGGCCTGGCTGCCAGCCTCTGCCCCTCCTACCAGTCTGGATGAATGGTTCTTCTTTAACTCCTTGGTTGTCGGACTTCTGTACAGTTCAATTTTCTGGAAGTTCTGGTTGTTTTTGTTTTTAAATTTGTTGTTGCCCTTCTTTTGGTTGTGTGAGGAGGCACAGTTGTCTACCTATGCCTCCATCTTGGCCAGATGAAATAAAGACTTTATCAAGCAAATAAATTGTGAAGGTATTTGTTGCAGTAGACCTTCCTTGCAAGACATGTTAAAAGAGGTTCTTTAGAGACAAGGAAAATAATATAGTTCAAATACTCAGATCTACCTAAGGGGAGAGTTTTTAGTAAGAAATAAATGAAGGTAAAATAATACACTTTATATTTTATATTGTTAGTTGATTTAACAGACAATATTTGTTCAAAAACTATTAACAATGTATTAAATTATATAAACTTATGCATATATGCTTATATAAAATGAAATTAATGATAGCAATGATGTAAGGGACATGAAGGGAAATTTAACTTACTTTGTTTTTATAAGGTACTCACATTACCCATTAAGTGGTATATTGTTATTAAAAATGGAGTTGTATTGACTGTAAATGTATATTGATAATTCTAAGGAAACCACTTGAAAAAAAGGAGAGATATGGTCTTAGATAAAATGCTTATTGAAAATCACAAAGTAAAGAACAAATTGAAGGCAAAAATAAGAACAAAGAACCAGCAATACAAATAAAAATGAGTAACATAGAGCTTCCTGTGCAAGATGGCAGCATACATAAACATGGCTTACCTCTTCACACAACCACATCAAAATCACAAATAAAATATAGAACAACCATCACTCAAAACCATCAGAAACTGAGCTGAATGGAAGCCTGATAACTACAGAATCAAAGAAAGCACATCCATCCAAACTAGTAGGAGGGGCAGACACATGGAATGGGTTACTCCCATGCCCACATGTAATGGATAAAAATTCTGGAGTGATATCTCAGAAATGAGGAGTCCTAGCTCCACACCAGGCCCCCTAGCCCAGGGTTCTAGTGCCAAGAAGATAAGTCTCCATAATATCTGGCTGCAAAAACCATTAGGGATTGCCCTGGCTATTGTAGCTCAATTGATTGAGCACAGGCTGTGAACCAAAGGGCTGCTGGTTCAATTCCCAGTCAGAGCACATGCCTGGGTTGCAGGTCAGGTCCCCAGTAGGGGGTGTGCAAGAGGCAACCACACATTGATGTTTCTCTCTCTCTCTTTTTCCCTCTTTTCCCCTCTCTCTAAAAATGAAAACTTTAAAAAAAAAAAAACAGTGGGGATTGAGTCAGTGAAAGAAACTTCTAGAATCCCAAGAAGCTCCCCTTAAAGAACCCACACCCAGATTTAACCAAACTCACTCTCTCTGAGCTCCAGCACTGGGATAGCATCACATTGTGGTAACATCTTGAAAGGCACCAGTGGTGAGCAGGGAATAACTGAAGTGTCTGGCATCAAGGCAGGAGCTGGAGGACAGTTTTCTTCCAGAAAGGCAGGCAGAAGCTATTGTCCCTTCTCTTAGCCGCCCCCCCCCCCCAACAAGCCACAGAGCCAATGGTCTGGTGCCATATCTGAGACTCTATCAACTTGGTTAACACTGTTTGCCCCCCTTGGAGACACCATGAGACTCCATCCACCCCAACTTATGGGCCCACCCAAACTGTTAACTGTATATTTTTCCATATAAATGGCCAGTCTTGGCTCATGTTTCACTACTTTTTAAATCCTATCAAATAAGATACAGCCAGACAAAGTGAAGCCCCATCTCCCATACCTCTTTATAAGTGGCCCAGGCCTGGCACTAGCACCATCTAACATAGATTCACAGTTTGGCTTGACCTAGGAATCTCCAATCCAAGCACAAGTAGCAGCCATCTCAGGTTGCTTTATAGCTTAGTCAGAGTGGCCCTGGGCAGAACACAGGTGGGGGCTGACCTTGGGCTGCACCAGCTGGGAAACTCCATAGCTTGTGCACCAAGTGGACAGGAGGATAGCTACAAACTGCATCAGAGCAATACCATGCTGCCTCTCCACAGCTGATTCCCCATGGAGAGTGCCGTTTGATGGTCAGTGGTCACAGCCAGTCCTTGCAGCTGACTGGCTTGGGTAAATACCTCCTGATGACCTGCCAACAGCAATCAAGACTCAAATACAAGAGGAGGGTGTCTTCAGCCCACATGAAGGATGCACCTCAAGTGCCCACCTTAGGTGATGGGGGAGACTGTGCCACTGGACCCTGCAGGACACCTACTACATTAAGCCATACTACCAAGACAGGGGGTCATAGTAGCTCAACCTAATACATAGAAACAAACAGGGAAGCTTCCAGAAATATGGACCAAATGAAAGTATTGATCAAAACTGGAGAAAAAAAGCTAAGCAAAATGGAAATAAGCAACCTATCAGATGCAGAGCTCAAAACTGTTTATAAGGATATTCAAGGAACTTACTGAGGACCTCAACCACATAAAAAAGATCCATGCAGAAATGAAGGATACATGAACTGAAATAAAGAACAATTTACAGAAAACAACAGTAGAGAGGATGAAGGTGAGAATTGAATCAATGATTTGGAACATAAGGAAGCAAAAAACAAGCAATCAGAATAAGAAGAAACAACCCAAAAAATAAGGACAATGTAAGCAGCCTCTTGGACTACTTCAAGTACTGGAACCATCACATCATAGGTATGCCAAAAGGAGAAAAGAAAGGGCATAAATTGGATAATGTATTTGAAAAGATGAGAAATTTTCTGTAATTTGGTGAAGGAAATAGACATGTAAGTCCAGGAAGTACAGAGAGTCCCAAGCAAGATGGATATGAAGAGTCCTACTCCAAGATGCATCATAATTAAAATGCCGAAGCTTAGAGGTAAAGAAAATATCCCAAAAGCAGCAAAAGAAGAGCAGTTAATTAACTATAGAGGAGTTCCCCATAAGACTGTCAGCTTATTTCTCAAAAGAAACTTTGCAGGCTAGAAAGGATTGGCAAGAAATATTCAAAGTCATGAAAAGCAGGTAACTAAAGCCATATTGCTCTACCCAGCAAAGACATAATTTAAACTCAAAGAGCAGAAGAAGAACTTCTCAAACAATGAAAAAACTCAAGATCGTCATCACCAAACCATTATTAAATGAAATGTTAAAGGTACTTACTTAAGAAAAAGAAGATCAAAACTATGATCAACAAAATGGCAATAAATATGTACATATATATGGCAATAAATATATATGTGAATATATATGGCAATAAATATATATATGGCTAGATATATAAATGGCAAAATATATAAATGGCAATATATATAAATGGCTATATATATATATATATTTCAGCAATTGCATTTAAAAACAAGCTAAGCACACAAGTAGAACAGAGTCAGAATCATGGATACAGAGATCATTTTGATGGTTGCCAGATGGAAGTGTGGTGAAGAGGTGAGAGAATTAAGAAGTACAAATAGGTAGTTACAGAACAGCCATGGGGATATAAAGTGCAGTATAGAAAATGGAGTAGCCAAAGCATGTATATTCATGAACCATAGATATGAACAATGGTGAGGGAATTGCCTGAGGGAGTGGGGTAGCCGGGTGATGGGGGGCAAATAGGAAAATATTGTAACAACTGTAGTAGCATAAGCAATAAAATATAAATAAAATAAAAATTTAAATATAAAATGACAGATATTAATTCAACTATATCAATAATCACTTTGAACATCAATGGTATAAACATACTAATTAAAAGACAAGTATTGTTCAAGAGATCAAAAATTAACATTGAACCACATGTGGCCTATAAGAAACACACTTTAAATATAAAGAAAAATATGGATTATAATTAAATGGGTGAAGAAAATATACCATTCTGAAATTAATAAAAAAAAAGCAGTAGTTATATTAACATTATATTTAGCTGTCTTCAAATCAAGAACAATTATCAAAGATAAAGAAAAATATTCTTATTAAAAAGGTCAATTCTCTAAAGAGCCATGATAATCCTAGACAGGCATTGGTCTAACAATAGAACATCAAATTACATGAGACAAAAAAAATGAGAAAATTGCAAGGGTAAATAGATGAATCATAGATGATACCTCCAATATTATAGTTAGAGACTTCAACATCCTTCTACCAGAAATGAACTGATTCAACACAGAAAATCAGTAAAGACAGAGTTGATCTCAAGGACATTATACAATAAACATCTAAAAACTACTTCATCCAAAAGGAGCAAAATAAATGTTTTCCTCAGCCTTATATGAACATTTACTATGATAGAGAGAACACATTATGGGCAATAAAACACACTTTACTTTCAAGTTAAGGAACATGTATAAAGGACCCATGGACAAGGACAAGGGGGGGATTAAATGTGGTGGGGAGCAGTGGGCAGGGCAGGGGAGAGCAATGGGGAAAATAGGGACAACCATAACTGAACACTAAAAAATAAAAAATAATTAAAAAATAAAAATTAAAAGCATGCATTGTCTGTTCTCAAACCATAATGGAATTAAATTAGACATCCAAAACAGAAAGATAATTGGAAAATCATCAATTACATGGAGATTAAACAAACAAATTCTAAATAATACATGGGTGAAAGATGAAATTGCAAAAGTAATTTAAAACATTTTGTACAAAATAAAAATACAACCTAGTAATATTTGTGGAGTGCAGCAGAAGCAGTGCTTAGTGAGAAATTTATGGCATTGACTGTATATATTAGAAAAAGAAGGGACTTCTGACCAAGATGGAGGCATAGGTAGATAAGCTCAGCTTCCTTACACAACAAAAAGGAGGATAACAACCAACTTAAAAATAAAAAACAACCAGAACTTCTAGAAAATCAAATTGTATGGAAGTCTAACAACCAAAGAGTTAAGGAAGAAACATTCATCCAGACTGGTAGGAGAGGCAGAGATAGGAAGCTGAGGAGTAGAGGGTGCATGACTAAGCAGTGGCTGGTGGACCGTGATATCCCACATTTGCATGCAGATAAGCTGGGAGGGACAACTGGAGAACTAAACAAACCATGCAAACCAGGGTTCTAGTTCAGGGAAATAAAGCCTCAAAACCTCTGGCTGTAAAAATCTGTGCAGGTTGCAGCAGGAGAAACACTCAGTCTCACAGGAGAGTCCTGTGCAGAGACCCATGGGATTATAGAATGTACACAAACCACCCACCTGAAATCGTGCCTGAAATGGCACAATACATTTGTGAGAATGGGAAGTGATGGAAAGTGAGGTCAGAGCCTAGCAAGCAAGCAAATGGCAGTGTTTCCTCTGACCCTTCCCCTACATATAGTGCCACAATGCAGTGAAGTGGGTTGCCCTGCCTTGGTAAATATTTAAGGCTCTGCCCCTTACAACATAACAGGTATGCCAAGACAAGGAAATATGGCCCAAATGAAAGAACAAATCAAAACTCCAGAAAAAGAACTAAGTGACAAGAAGATACACAACTTATCAGATGGAGATTTCAAAACACTGGTAATCAAGATGCTCACAGAAATGGTCATGTATAGTCACAAAATAAAGGAAGAAATGAAGGTGATACAAAGTGAAATAAAGGAAAATATACAGGGCGCCAACAGTGAAGGAAAGGAAACCGGTACTCAAATCAATGATTTGCAACAAAAGGAAGAAATAAACATCCAACTGCAACAGAATGAAGAAACAAGAATTAAAAAAAAAAAAAAAAAAAAAAGGAGAGGCTAAGGAACCTCAGGGACAACCTTAAACATTCCAACATATGAATCATAGGGGAGCCAGAAGGAGAAGAGGAAGAGCAAGAAATTGAAAACTTATTTAAAAAATAATAAAGTAAAACTTCCTCAATCTGGTGAAAGAAATAGACATGGATGTCAAAGAAGCTCAAACAGTCCCAAAGAAGTTGGATCCAAGAAGAAACACACCAAGACACATCATACTCAAATTACCCAAGATTAAAGATAAAGAGAGATTCTTAAAATCAACAGGAGAAAAGAAGAGAGTTACCTACAAATGAATTCCCATAAGACTCTCAGCTGATTTCTTAAAAGAAACCTCTCAGGCAAGAAAAGTCTGGAAAGAAGTATTCACAGTCAGGAAAGGCAAGGACCTACACCCAAAATTACTCTATCCAGCAAAGCTATTGATTAGAATGGAAGGGCAGATCAAGTGCTTCCCAGATAAGGTCAAGTTAAAGGAGTTCATCATCACCAAGCCCTTATTATATGAAATGTTGAAGGGACTTATGTAAGAAAAAGAAGAAGATCAAAAACTATGAACAGTAAAATGACAACAAACTCACAACTATCATCAACCAAACCTAAACTAAATAAAAACAAAAACTAAACAAACAGTTAGAACAGGAGCGGAATCACAGAAATGGAGATCACATGGAGGGTTATCAGCAGGGGAGGGAGAGGGAGAGAATGGGGTAAAAAGGTACAGGGAATAAAAAGCATAATTGGTAGGCACAAAATACACAGGGAGATGTTAAGAAAGGTACAGGAAATGGAGAAGCCTAAGAACTTATATGTACAACCCATGGATATGAACTAAACAGAAGGGAACTGGAAGGTGAGGCATGCAGGAAGAGGGGAATAAAAGGGAGAATAAAATGAGACAACTGTAATAGCATAATCAATAAAATATGCTTACAAAAAAGAAAAAGAAAAGGCCAACCAATAGTCCAAATTTCAGCTTGTGGAAACTAAAAAAATATAAGAAATTAATCCTAGGTAAGCCAAATAAGTGAAATAATAAATATTATAGAAGAAATCATGAAAATGAAAATAGGAACTAAACAAAATCAGCAAATCCCAGAACTGATTCTTTACAAAGCAGATAGAGGACACATTGTCCATGTTGGAAATTTTTTAAAGAGGTAAATTCTTATGAAAATTATGAGGATAAAAATAAATATTATGAATAACTTTATGACAACAAATTTTAGAATCTATATGAACTGAACAAATTCCCTGAATGACACAATCTGCCAGAACTCACACAAGGAGAAATAGACAATCTAAACAGACCTAAATCTATTAAATAAGTTGAATCCATAATTAATAACCTCCCAAAAGTTAAAGCTGCAAATGGATTAATTCTACCAAACATTTAAGAAAGAGATCATATATATTGTGTACAATGTCTTTAAGAGGATAGAAGCAGAGGGAATGTTTCCTAATTCATTCTCTGGGTCAGTAATACAAAAAACAAACAAACACATTACAAAAAAAGGAAAACACATAGCAAAATCTCTCAGCAACATAGATGTAAAATCCTCGATATAATATTAGCAAATTGAATCCACCAATGTAAAAAATAATTATATATCATAATCAAGTGGGATTTTTCCCAGACATGTAAGACTAGTTCAACAATTGAAAATAAAGTAATGTAATCCATTACCTTAATAGAATAAATAAGAAAAATTGCATGTCTAAAAAAATTGCTCTACTCCAAAGTAAATAAAGTTATCTTAAAACTTACCATATGATTCATGAATTTCACTCTTAGAAATCTATCCAAGAGAAATGAAACTTATTTCCACACAGAGACCTGTGTGTTCATCACTATTCATTATAGCCAAAATCCAAACACTCAATAACTGGTGAATGAATTAGCAAAATGTGGCATATTCATATAATGTCATACATTATGCTAAATGAAAGAAACCAGATACAAACACCAAAATTGTGTGACCCATTTATGAAATTCCCAGCGGGGGGAAAAGGAAAGTTTTGAAAATTGAAAGAACTCAGAGCAGTGGCTGTCTGTGGCTAGAGAGTAAGAAGTGATTTTCTGCAGACTGACTACAAATAGGTAGGAGGAAAATTTGGGGGGAGATGAAAAACCTCTAAAAATAGATTATGGTAATGGTTGTACAACTCTATGATAAAAAAAAATGAATCCAAAAGAAAAATCACATGTTAATATCAACAGCTACCGAAAATGTGTTTGAACAAAATTCAAAACCCTTCTATGATTTAAATATAAAATCTTAATAAACTATAAATAGAGGGACTTTCCTTAATTTGATAAGGGAATCTACAAAAACCCTAGCAGTAACAATATACTTAATGGTGAGAAATTAAAAATGTTTCCACTAAGATCAGCTACAAGGCAAGAATATCCCCTCTCATCTCTCCTTTTCAACATTGTAGTAGATGTTGTAGCCAAGGAAATAAGTCAAGAAGCAAACACATGAAAGTCACAAGTCCATGTGTAATATTTATCTTTTCTTTCAATGAGGTGAAATAATCTTAAAAAGTATAAATGCAGGTAATTGTTTCCAGCCAACCTAAAGTCAATAAAACATTCTAAGTGTTGAAAGAAAGAAAGAAAGAAAGAAAGAAAGAAAGAAAGAAAAAGAAAGAAAGAAAGAAAGAAAGAAAGAAAGAAAGAAAGAAAGAAAGAAAGAAAAAAGGCATACACATTTACAGAGAAGAATAAAACTGTCTTTGTTCATAAATGATATGATTGTCTATATAGAAAACTCTTAAAAGATAATTTTTTAAAACCTCCGAAAACTCATGATTTGTTATATAATAGTTTCAGATAGAAGGTTAAAATGCAAGCAATCAACAAGTTGAATTTAAAGTTAAAAACACAACACCATTTATATTAGTTTCCCCCTCATAATGGAATATTTAAGTATATATGTAACAAAATATGTATAAAGTATATATGAGAAAAATTCCAAAACATTGATGAACAAAATCAAAGAAATACATGTTCATATATAGAAAGACACATTATTGTTAAGATATCAATTCTTCCCACTTATCTATAAATCAAAACAATCCAATCTAAATCCCAGTAAGTTATTCATGATTATCAACAAAGTGATTCTATCATTTATATGAAGAAGCAAAAGACCCATAATAGCCAACACAATATTGAAGGAGAAGGAAGATATTGAAGGACAAATACTCTCTGATTTCAAGGTTTATCATGAAGTTGCAGTGTTGTATTGACAAAAAATTAGACAAATAGATCAGTGAAACAAAATAGAGAGCATAGAAATAGATCCTCATCAACAGAATCAACTATTCTGACAAAGGAACAAAGCCAATGCAATGGAAAACAGATAGTCATTTCAAGAAATGGTGCTGGAAAGACTGGAAATCCATATGCAAAAATAATAATACTCTGACATAGACCTTATATCCTTCCCACAAATTAACTCAAAATGGATCAAAAATCTAAATGTAAAATATAAAATTATATGACTCCTAGAAGATAATAGGAAAAAACCTAGATGATCTTGGAAATGGTGATGACTTTTTAGTTGTAACACCAAAGTCACAGTCAATGAAAAAATGGTTGATACACTGGATTTCATTAAAATTAAAAACTTTGGTTCTGTGAATGACAATATCAAGATAATGAGAAGACAAACTGCAGACTGGAAGAAAATACTTGCTAAAAACATATCTGATTGTGAACTGTTATCCAAACTATATAAAAAACAATTAAACCTCAACGATAAGAAAACAAACAACCTGCCCTGGCTGGTGTGGCTCAGTGGACTGAGCACTGAATTGCAAACCAAAAGGTTGCTGGTTGGATTCCCAGTCAGGGCACATGCCTGGGTTTCAGGCCAGATCCCTAGTAGGGGGGCACGCAAGAGGCAACCACACATTGATGTTTCTCTCCCACTCTCCCTCCACCTCTATCTAAAATTAAATAAATAAATAATTAAAAAATAAACAATCTGATTTTAAAATGTACCACTATGGAAAGCAGTATGGAATTACCTCAAAAAATTAAAAATGGAACTGCCTGATGACCCAGCAATTTCACTTCTGGGAATATATCTGAAGAAACCTAAAACACTAATTCGGAAGAATATATGTACCACTATGTTCATTGCAGCATTATTTACAATAGCTAAGATTTGGAAGCAGCTTAAGTGCCCATCAGTAGTTGAGTGGATAAAAAAGCTGTGGTATATTTACACTACTCTACTGTAAAAAAAGAAGTAAATCTCACCTTTTGCAACAGTATGGATAGAACTGAAGATTATTATGCTAAATGAAATAAGCCAGGAAAAGACAAATACCATATGATTTCACTTACAGGTGGAATCTAAGGAACAAGGTAAACTAACAAAAAAAATTGAAACAGACTCATAGTGACAGAGAAGATACTGACAGCTATCAGATGGAAGATCAGTGGGGGCCTAGGTGAAAAAGGTGAAAGGATTAAGAAAAGAAAACTCATTGACAAACAACAGTATGGTGATTACCAGACAGGAAGGAGGGTGAAGATAGATAGAAGAGGGTAAAGGGGGATAAGTGGTGATGGAAGAAGACTTGACTTAGGGTGATGAACAACAATATAATATACAGATAATGTGTTATAGAATTGCACACGTGAAGCTTATATAATTTTATTAACCAATATCACCCCAATAAAAAGAAAATGAATAAATAAATTAAGTGTCAAAGTGTTTAAGAATATCTCATCAAAGAAGGTAAACAGATGGAAAGTAATCATAAGAATAGAAGGTCAACATCACATGTGCTCAGGGAAGTACAATTTAAAACAGTAATGAGTGTCCATCAGTAAATGAGTGGATCCAAAGCTGTGCTACATTAACACAATGGAATACTATGCAGCAGAAAGAAAGAACTACCTTTTGCAACAGCAGGGATGGAACTGGAGAATATTATGCTAATTGAAATAAGCCAGTTGGTGAAAGACAATTAACCATATGGTCTCACTTATAAGAGGAATTTAAAGAACAAAATAAACTAACAAACTAAGTTGAGCCACAGACATGGAACCATGGAACAGACTGAAAATGAGCAGAGGGGAGAGGGAGGGGATAGTAGTGGAAAGAAGAGAAAGGGACTAGACAAAGAACATATATGAATAACCTACAGATATGGACAACAACAGTGTGAGCATTGACAGTGGGAATGGGAGGCAGGATGTGGGATGGGCACAGGAGGGCAAAGGGGGGAAATTGGGACAACTGTAATATAATAACAATTAAGAGATTAAAAACAGCAATGAGATACCCTTAAGATAATGAGATAGCCTCACTGGACTTACTAAAATGCTCAAAATCCAAAACATGAAGACACCAAATATTAATGAGAATGTGGAGTAACAGAACCTCTCATTCATTATTGGTGGGAATGCAAGGTGGTGCAGACACTTTGGAAGATAGTTTGGTTTATTTTCATACAACCTAGCAATCATGCTTCTTGATATGTACTCAAAAGAACTAAAAACTTATGTCCACACAAAAACTTGCACATAGATGTTTATAGCAGCTGTATTCATACTTGGTAAAAACTTGGAAGAAACCAAGATATCCTTTAGAAGGTAAATGTATAAAATGTGGTAAATCCAGACAAGGGGATATTGTTTGTTGATAAAATTAAATAAGTTATCAAGACACGGAGGGACCTTGCCCTGGCTGGTATAGCTCAGTGGATTGAGCACAGTCTGCAAACCAAAGGGTCACTTGTTTGATTCCCAGTCAGGACACATGCCTGGGTTGCAGGCCAGGTCCCCATTGGGGGTCAAGTGAGAGGCAACCACACATTGGTGCTTTTCTCCCTCTCTTTCTCCCTCACTCCCCCATCTCTAAAAATAAATAAATAAAATCTTAAAAAATGAAATATTTTAAAAAAGACATGGAGTGATCTTAAATGCATATTTCTAAGTTGAAGAAGCCAATATGAAAAAATATACTGTATTATTTTAATTGTAGGCCATCTTGGAAAAAATGAACATATAGAGACAGTAAAAAGATAAGTGGTTGTGGTAAGAAGGGAGGTATGTCTAAGTGGAGCACAGAGAACTTTTAGAACAGTGAAAATATGCTGTTTGATACCATAATGATGGATATATGGCATTATATATTTATTCAGCCCTGTAGAATGTACAACAATATGAGTTAGCCATAATGCAAACTATGGTTTTAAGTGATTATAAGGTATCGATATAGGTTCATCAGTTTTAACAAATTTATCACTCTGGTTTGGCGTATTGTTAATGGGGAAAGTATGCATGTGCTAGGGTAAGTAGTATATGAGAATTCTGTACCTTCTTTTGAATTCTGTTATAAACCTCAAACTGTTCTTAAAAGTATTTAAAATCTATAAACATAATACATATAATAGCTATTGTAAGCTATTCATCTTCTAATTCCATCACCTCTATCATTTATGGGTCCATTTCTAATGACTGAATATTACCTACTTGTATCACAATTTCCTGCATCTTTATATGTCTAATAATTTTAAATAGGTGTGAGATATTATACTATGATATGACTTTAAAGAGTGCTAAAGTTTGTTTAGCCAGGGAATTAAGTTAATTTGATTAGGTTGATTCATTTGAGATTGGTTTTAACCTTCCTTAAGGTGGGTCTAGTGTAGTAGCCTCTACTCTAGTACTATTTTAGCCATACTACTTAGCCATACTACAAAATAAGTGACATTTTGGATTTCTGTTGATCATTCAGTGTCTTTAGTGTGGTTTATCTTGTCTAACCAGACAGAATTCAAATATCTCCCAATCTCATCTGAACTCTGGAAATGATTTACTTTGAAATTCCTCAGAAGCTATTATTTTCCAACCTTATGGAATTTTTACCAATGTATGTACAGATTAGGACTCAGCTAGATATTAAAGAACACCTCTGAAAAATTTTGAAGTTTTTTCCAAGTCTATCTCTCCTGGTTGGTACTCTGCCCCCACAATGCCATTCCACCTAAGCTTCCCTGGACTTTGTTCTCTGTCCATTCAATTCAACAAGATTCTTCTGCTCTGCATATCTTTCTTTGTTTTCTGTCCACTCAATGTAACAAGATTCTTCACCTCCTTGGGTGATGGTCCCTAAAAATGCCTTCATTTTAAATCTGGCCATTCTGAGGTATTATCCCTTTCATTTTTCATCTCTCTGGGGTTACAGCCATATACCATTTGATAGTTTTCTGTTTTGTTTTGTTTTGGGTTTTTTTTTTTTATGACTGGCAAGTAAATCTGATCCTGGTTATTATTTCATAACCCAAAGCAGAAAAATATACTGATGATATCTGGAATTAATTAATACATAAATAAATTAATTATAATTTTATGGTCAGTATTTTAAGTGTTCATGGGATACCCACTTGAAAATAATCAACAGGCAATTAAATATTTGACAGTTTGTGACAATAACTTAGACATGAAATATATTGGACTTATTTTCATGGACCTGAAAATTTATGTCAGAGTAAAAGAAGTCAGAATAATTATAATCAAGTAATGGGTACATTAAATACTTGTAAATTGCTGAGAATTAATGAGTGGTTAGAAGTGAAAAACTAGTGACTACATGTTATGGATTTTATAAATTTTGCCAGAAGATTATGCATATGATGATGGAGAAATAGCAGTATGGAGAAAAATGACTGCTGTGTTATAAATCATTCAAATTAGTAGTTACTTGCATTTCCCATCTCATAGTTGAGAATCTTTATGTATATTCTGGAACTCATTCTCAGTTTTTATGGATGTATTGTTTAGGAGCTTAACCAAGATGAATGAACTGTGATAAGCTAAAATGCATTTAAATTCACAGAACTCAAGTGATATAGACATACCAAATATATATATGAAATGCTTTGGGTGGGTAGGTATAATCTATGAATATTAAGATATAGGACGAAAATATAGTAACCAACAACTAAAAATAAATGACCTCTCTTTATCTGTTGATCTTTTCTTTTTTCTTTTTATTTTTTAAATATTTTATTTATTTACTTTTAGACAGATGGGAAGGGAGGGGAAAAGAGAGGGAGAAAAACATCAATGTGTGGTTGCCTCTCATGCACCCCCAACTGGAGACCTGGCCCACAACCTAGGCATGTGCCTGACTGGGAATTGAAACAGCAACACTTTGGTTTGCAGACCAGCGTTCAGTCCACTGAGCCACACCAGCCAGGGAAATTAATTTTATCATTAATATAAATCTATAATTTATCAGTGTCAGAAGATTTCTTACAGACTATATATTATAATTTATTATCAGTACAAAACATCAATGACAGAGTAGGTTATATAGCTGAAGAGATCATGTATTAAGTTAATGGCAGCACCAGAACTAGGAAGGACTCTGTCATTCTGACTTCCCATCCAGCTCTTTTCCATAAGTAGACATGTGCCAACAACTAGCTAACTTCACTAACGGCTTCTCATTCTTTATGACCACGAAATTCAACCAAATCCCCACCCTTACTTGAAGTTAAGTAGCATCATCTGTCCTTATGATCTGCATATTAAATTCCCCCACAGCAAATTTTATTTTTCCCCTGTGTGCTGGCATTTATGAAATGAACATAAACCTAGAAGCCACATGTTGGAAGGCAGAGTTTCTGTTAGTCTGGGACCTACATAACTGAGTATCTTTTACTCCCTTCTACCACCTCCATTTGAACTCTTTGTAAAAAAGAAATACATTTCTAATGTCTTGTCATTGAGATTTAAAGAGTTACCTTTCAAAGCAGCAAGTGCTTCCTTAATTAATAAAGGTCTATAACTTTTCATAAAATAATAATCTGAGACATATTTTAATAGTTAAGAATAGAAACCACAGGGAAATGGGTGCGAAGGATGATATATTCCAAAGTTACTCTGTTCTCCACATTCCTTTTGTGTCTTGTGTGAATCTATCTCAAGAGAGACTGGCTCAGGCAGGGACGGTTTCTTTACAGCCTGGAGTAGAACTTCATTCAATGCACAGAGATGCTGAAACTGAAATAGAGAGGTAAGCCCAAAGCAACACAGGAAAGCATAATTTTGCACTTGGGGAAAGAAGTTCCAGAAACAACTGACAAGTGCAAGCAAAAGTGTGAATGTGGGGTAAACTAAACAGGGTTTTTGTTGTTGTTGTTGTTTTTAAAGGAATCAGGCTCTTAAATTTTTCTTCCTGAGCCATCCAGGACATGGTACACAGGTGGGTTTTCTTTTCTTTGCCCTGATTTAGAGAGAAAAAACCCATAACATATATCTTGATGGTCATTGTCATAACAGTATCTCTTTCCTTCTGAAAATAACCTCTCAGATCAAGTATTTATCATTTGTTCTTGTAACAAAATCGGCCATCCATTCCCATTAGCAAACCATTCCTGGTCAGTCAACATCACCTACAGAAGCTACATAAGACAAATTACAGAACTGGGTGGTGTGGACTGGATCACCATATTAATTTTTTCTTGTATTGTGTTTTGCTCACTGAATTTCATTGTCTCTCTGAACACAGCCATCTCTCTGTACAGGTTCATTGGTCTGGATTTACACAGGTTATTTGAAAGATAAAGGTCAGATATACAAGACATTGCCGGTACCACATCTATTCAGCACAGTTCCTCCATCCACAATCCCCACCTGCTCACTAACTCTCAGCATCGCCAGTGTCATCTGGAACCTGAAGGCTGTAAATTCAATGTGGCAGAACATGAAAGGCGAGCTAAGGATAAAGCCACTGATTAGTGACAGATGATGCCAAGTTCAACCTTATTAGCCTTTGAAAAAACAGTTTGTACTTTTAAGACAGTATCTAAACCTCATTATATACAGAGCACCTAGACAGTCCAACTGCTGCTGGTTTTAGTCAGAGGATGACAAAGAGGCAATTAGATATGGCTTGGAGGTGAAATGAAGTCCTTCTTCAAGGGGATTTGCTTCTGGCTGAGATTTCAGCCCACAAAGTTTTGAAAAATCTTTCTTCATTCTCTGCCTTGGAGCCTTGCTAATTTTATATGAGTACCCTTCAGACTTTGATTTTTTTTTAAGATTCATATATATGCATTTATACAGCAAGGCATCCTCAAGAAAGAAAATACTATATATAGCTCCCATGCAAAGAAGAGACCAGCCTGTTTCCCCCTAGTTTCATTAAACACTAACTTTGATGCTGCCCTTTGGGGCAGGATGTTTAGTGCAGGCCAGCAACAGGAAGAACTGGGACACATTCCAGGATGCAGAATTTGTAAGGTGTGGCTGATGTTCTACAATTACTACTGGGTGACCAGGCTACTTCTTTAGCTACTTTTTCCTTAAGATTGTGGGAAGTGGCAAGCTGTGCAAGGGGTAAGGGTGAGAATGTTGGGAGACCCTAAAAACTGACTCAATATCACAAAATCCTAAAGTTGGAGTGAACCAAGATGGTTAAAACAAGATGTTAAAAGGCAACTTAATGAAGTAGATCACAAGAATGATTCTTGAAAATACCATAGCATATCTTGTAGCATGCTTTAGCTGGCAAGCCAATAGCGTATATTAAAATGAGTAGGTGAGGAGATCCTGGAAATGTAATTTTACATAGAAATCAAAATTAATTGCATATAGCACTTGACACTGTTTTGTCTCCTATACTATATATACTTTTATACTAGTTTGAAAATAGTACTGAGAAAACAAGAAAGTTTTGATCTGTCTGTATATAGGACATTGTAAGGAAAAACTGAAGGAGACAGAAAAAAAAAAATCAGGGTAAAATGAATAGAGAAAAAAAAAAAAACAAGCTCAAAGCATAGTGTGTATTCAGCCATTAGGAGTAGAGCTATAAGAGCTAGAGGCTTAAAATTAACAAATTCAAAAATCAGAAGAAAGCTCTACTACCATGCTCAGAATATTGAATCAAAGCCTTGCTACTGAAAGCAGGGTCCAGAACCAGTAGCATCTGTATCTCCTGGGAGCTCATTGAATATACAGACACTTAGGCCCCACCCTGCTTACTGAATCAGACTATATATAAATGATTGAAAGGTTTGGGAAGCACTGCATTAAAGATCTGCACCCAGATTTCATTCTTTTTATGGCTGAGCAATATTCCATTGTATATTTGTACCATATCTTCTTTATCTATTCATCTATCACAACACTTAGGTTGCTTCCATATCTTAGCTATTTTGTATAACACTGCAATAAATATACTTTATGTCTTTACAAATGCATGTTTTGGATTTCTTCAGATAAGTACCCAGCAGTAGAATTTCTGGGTCACATGGTAGTTTTCTTTTTAGTTATACTGTGGAAACTCTGTAGTGTTTTCCACAGTGGAAACTCTGTAGTGTTTTCCACAGTGGGTGAATCAATTTGCATTCCCATCACTGTGCAAGAGAGTTGCCTTTTCTCCATATCCTTGACAACATGTATTGTTTGTTGATTTATTGATAGTAGCCGTTCTGACAAGTTTAAGAGATGATATATCTCATTACAGTCTTAATTTACATTTCCCCAATTACATGCATGGACCTAGAGGGTATTGTGCTAAGTGAAATAGACTGAGCAAGACAAATACCATATGATTTCACCTTTATGTGGAATCTAAAAAACAAATGAAGAAACAAAACAGAAACATGCTCATAGATACAGAGAACCAGTTAACAGTTATCAGATCAGGATGACTTGGGGGGTGGGTGAGAAAAAATGAAGGGATTAAGAATACAAATTATTATCACTGTCTGCCTGTTCTCAATTTCAGTGACCAGAGGGGAGACGGGAGGGAATTTCAAGGGGGAAGGGGAAGCGTTTGCAGGAACAAGTATAAAGGACACATGGACAGTAACAAGGGGGGGGTAGAAATGGGAGGAGGTGGGGAGGGCTGGGGGTGGGCTGGGATGGCAGTAAAAGGCAGAAAACTATACTTGAACAACAATTAAAATAAAAAATAAATAAAATAAAATAAAATAAAATAAAAATAATACAAATTACTGGTTATAAAAGTACCCATAAGGATGTAAAGTACAGCATAGGGAATATAGTCAATAATATTGTATTAACTATATATGGTGTTAGGTGGGTACTAGACTTAGCAGGGTAATCACTTCATAAGGTATATAAATGTTAATCAGTATTTTGTACACATGAAATTAGTATAATATATGTCAACTGGAATCAAAAAATATAAACATTTTAAAATAAGAAAAAATAAATTTAAAATATCTGCATCTGGAAAGTCAAAACACAATGTGTGTGACTCATAGCAGCCTCTGAGTAAGGGGATGTAGCAACCTCTGCCTCTAGGCTAAAAGCCTAAACTTTCTGTGAAGAAAGTGAGCTGTCTGCCAGGCTGTGTTGGGCCTGCACAAGAAGCAGGGCAACCGCCATGATGGATAAGGAGGGAAACCAGGAAAGGCTGACCTTCCCAGGAGGTAATACATTCACACCACATGCCTTGCTCCCAGAATCCCACTCTGCCTGCTTTTGGTCTGCACCCAAAGGTGAATCTGAGTTGTTTGCATTCACCAATCCCTGATAAGGAACTATAGGTGTCAACAGACCTACCCTACTCCTGAGAAAATCAGGTCAGCCTCCTTCACCAGCTCACATAGATCTTCATTTACAACTATAAACAGACAACCTAAAGTACCAAGCATGTGAGTAAAATAAATATTATAAAGAATTTAATGAAAATATTTAATAGCTAATATGGCATGGACTCCAACTCCTGAAAACATATACTACCCAGAAACATCCAGAATTACCACATGAGATCCAAGTAGCAGAGTGTCATTTATGAACTTCAAAGAGAACAATCAAAATTAGTGCTTGTCAGCCACTGAGCAGAATTGCCCAAATTGCTGATGAAACACAACTTGGTGATAGTCACCAGAGGGGAGAGGGGAGGGAATTTCAGGGAGAAAGGTGAAGGGTTTAAAGGTCAAGTATAAAGGTTACATGGACAAAAACTAGCGGGGGTGGAAATGGGAGGGGGCTGGGGAGGGCTGGGGTGGTGGGCTGGAATGGGAGCAAAAGACAGAAAACTGTACAAGAACAATTAAAATATTTTTTTTTAAAAAAAAGAAAAAAGAAACACAACTTGTGGGGCCTTGACCCAGAGTTTCTGTTTCAGTGGGTCTAAGGCAGGGCTGGACAACTGCCTTTCTTATGAGGTCCTGGGTGGTGCTGATACTGCTGGTCCATGACAATATTTTGAGAAGCACTGGCCAAGATGATCAAGCAGAACAATCAAAGTGGGAATAAAAGCAAGAATTATTCAGATAATAAATGAACAATCCTAGGTGTGAGAATAAAAAATGTATACATACATTACTGAAATTTTCCAGGGAGTCACACGCTACCCTCAGTTGAGAACCATTGACTTTATCCAATCACTTGTGAGAATGAAGGGGCCAGATCATCCACTTGGACCAGTGGTTCTCAAACTCTAGCACATATCAGAATCACCTAAAAGGCTTGTTAAAGTATTGATTATGAACTCAGCCCCAGAGATTTCTGGTTTCTGGATGATGCTAATATAGTTGGTCTATGCACTACAATTTGAGAAACACTGGTTTCCAGGACTCACACCAAAGTCATTTTTTACCCCTTAGAACCAGAGACATGATTTCCCCCCTGAAGGTATGTGGATTCAAGGTGGAGGACAGCTCTTTATATCTGTGTTCTGTTTAAAAATTAAAAGTGGGGAATGAGTGTTATTAGGGAAGCAATCAACAAATTCTGCCACTATTCACAGCCATATGGCTGGTCTGGCCAATGGATCTTGATGGCCAGTAGTACACTGAAGCTCAAGAGAAAGATATTAGGGGCCAGAGAACTGACTGTGTGATTGTGTGAGGTAGGACACTCCCAGGAAGACCTACTGCAGGGATCTGTGAGGGTGGGCTTAGAGAGCCGAGTTTAGGGTTAAGAGCCCATTATGCATTTGCTCCTGTGTCCCAATTCTGTACAACTGCATCCTTAATCTTAGACTGTTACCACCTTTTAGCAGCCACGACTAAGATAGAAGTTGGGGGCAGAGAGGTCTGTGAGCTTGCCAGGGATGATGATAAGTTCACCATTCCACAAAGAGGACATAGAAGAGAGGAGGGTAAAGAATGAGGGATCAGGTCACAGCTGCTTTTTAATACACAGTGAGGCTTACCAGTTATAAAATGTTGCCCAATACAAGTTCCAGAACTTTAACAAGATTATGCTCCCTACATATCCTTCTGTGTGTGGAATGGGAACAGGTGGGTCATAGTGATGGTTAGAAAGGAAGTATACAGAACAAATTTAGCATAGAGAGGAGAAAAAGAATTCCCTCCCTTAGCACCAAGTCTCCTTCCCTGTCACAAAAAGGGCTCTGCCTCAGGATCACCTCTCTATAATGTCAACCCACACCTCACTATCCTTTGGGGCCCACCTTAAGTTCTACCTGTTTTATACCAGTCTCTGACCCAACTCCATTCCTATATTATCTTATTCTTTTCTAACACCTTTGTATTTTAATCCTGTGCTATCTTTCACTGTGCCATCCTTTTTTAGGTGGGAACATAAAGCCACAACTATATGTGAACACTTCCAGGAGTATAAAAGGGATATTTTTCTGTTTGCTACCTATATACTGGGCCAGTGTACTATCTTCAAATATCCATGTTCTTCCCCACAGTGAAAGAGAAGCATCACATAAAACTAAAAGAAATCAAGGACAAAGTTATGGAGCAACTGTGACTTAAATCCTTCATTCCTTCACCTAACTGTGTGACCCTGCTTCTGCATTCTAGTTCTTGACTGGGGAGAGGAGGACAATTGTTTTCAGAATCAGATACAATGTATACAAAGTGGGACAAAATAAATGTAAAATTATTGAAAGATCAACATAATGGTACCCCTTTGTTTACAAGTTGACTCCTCAGGACACAGGTCAGTGTACATTTCGCCTCTGGTTCTAACCCCCCTTGTTATTCCAGATGTTGACCTCATAGTTAATTATTTCCACCATTAATCTGTCTTATCTGTCATGCCTACCTCTGTATTTTCTTGCCTATTTCTGATGTAGAGTCCCTCTTTATTCTTGAACTGGATCCCCATGTGGGCCTTCTGTGATAGCATGCCTCCCAGTCAGATTCAGTCACTCCCCATCACTAGAACCCTTCCACCCAAATGAATTTTCATTCAGGGTGGGGCTCACAATGAAATTAATCCACATTGCAAATGGGACCTCAAGTCTAAAAAAGCTTCAGTTTAACCATGATATCATAATAAAACTTTTCTTACAACTCTTGAAAATTAAAAGAAAAATTGAAGTGTAGATAGCAAGGTAGAAACATGTGAGCTGAGGCAATGTGGCTTGCAATCAGGAAGGTCAGCTTCCTCTCAAACACATACTCCCATCTCCCATTACTCTCCTGTTCTCTACTGAAAACCATTGCTAGAATGCCATTGGAAACAGCAGGCAGGCTATATTTTTGTCCTAATTTTTATCAAGCTTGGGCCTTTGTTGGTAGGTTCTTTATTAGGTCTAACACTGAATGGGGCAGATTACTCCATGGGCTTTCACTGGAAGTGGGAAGTCTATAGCAGAGCTAGAACATGGTGTTGGCCAGCCTGCTCTTATTCTGCACCCAGAAATCATGAAAAGTCTGTAATATTTCAACCTTTCCAAATCTCTCAGGCTTTCAACTTATTCCAATGATACTTCTCTATCTGAAATATTCAGAACTCCAAGAACCTAGAATTTAGCTCAAACATGAATTTTTGAAGATTCAAAGATGACCCAATGTTTCCATACATTTTGGCTCATAGGAGACTTCCACGGGCCTTCACTCACACAATCCATTTTCCCTTTCTTACATTCTCTTTTTTTTAAAGATTTTATTTATTTATTTTTAGATAGAGGGGAAGGGAGGGAAAAAGAGAGGGATAGAAACATCAATGTGTGGATGCCTCTCATGCACCCTATACTGGGGAACCTGGCCCACAGCCCAGGCATGTGCCCTGACTGGGAATCAAACCAGTGACCCTTTGCTTTGCAGTCCAGTGCTCAATCCACTGAGCCACACCAGCCAGGGCATTACATTCTCTTCTAATAAAGAGAATCCCTGGCATGCCAATCCATGCCAAGTTGGAAAAAGCAAACTAGAGGAGATAGTAGCTTTAGAAAGTTTCCCTCTAACAATAGGAAAGTCATCTGCCAGAAAAGTAAGAAGACAGAAAAACAATAAAATTAAGTTATAAGAATGTAAAATTCACAGTAGTGTCAATGGCTATATTCAAGAGTTTTACCAGCCTCTCTGCCATTCCCTTCTATCTTCCTTACTGTTTTCTTCAATGATTTCAACTACCTGCTACCAGTTAAGTTAAGGGGTCTGAATTTCCCTTCACTCCAGATGATTCTCAGAAATGTTATTAGAAAGAGAACATAGCCACGTGTACTTTAGTTTCTCCATTGTACAACATTTGCCTTCAGGACATTATTTTAAAATATGCCTGGAATTTGTGTAGGACCACTCAGGGAAGCACCAGGCTTGGGCAGGAGGCAGGAGGCAGGAGGAGCAGGACAACAAGAGTAGGCTTTATTCTGGCTTTCATAGGAAGGTGCATGTGTATGTGTAAGGTGAGATCAGCTCCTGAGCAGAGTTCTATTTGGGGAGTTTGAATAGCCCCTGCAAACTCTGGGCTATAAGAGTGATCCCTAGCTGCCCCATAGCTGGCCCAGAAGTGACTTAGGAAATGGGTGTGATGTTCTAGACTGCAGTAACCTAGCAAAAGAAGGCAGGTGGGTGTGAATTGGGATGGTTTGATTGCATATCAAATGCATGCTCACAAGTAAGTATGTTACTCTGTCTAGGAATTAGACAGCCCTGAGAGAGGCAGTCTCTTTGAGGTCAGCCAGGCCCTAGGATGACAAAGCATCATAAAATATAAAAATATATATAAAAACATGATAAATGTAGACACAATTGTTCTTTCATAGGATCCGAGGCCATTTACATGGCCCCTCTGCATGTCTCTCCTGGCCACATCTCTGGCTACTCTCAGCACATCCCAGGTTCCAGCCTCACAGCTCCTACCCACCTGCTCTCTCCATTCCCATGTTTTTTTTACAGATTGTTCCAGGTGCTGGGTATTGTTTTTCTTACATTCTTCACCTAACAGTCTCACCTGGAGTCTTCAGCAAACCTGCTCAGATTCTCTGAGTCCCTTTGGTACACTTACATGTTATTTCCTTCATTTTTCATTCAATTAGTTCTATATCTCAATTGTATGTACCACTCAATAAGTTGTACATCATTTATCTGTTAATATGTCTGTGTCTGTCACCAAAATAGGAGTCCTATAAGTAGACACTGTCATATCTGTCCTTGTCTCCTTGTTGACTAACACATAGACTAGACATCAGAGGCACACATTTATTATCGGTTGAATTCGTGGCAAATTTGAGTCCTTTCAGGTAGAGGCAAGCAGCCATACAAACTTAATAGCTTACAAGATTTTCATCATATTAACATAAAGCTGCTTGGCCTTACATTAGCACTTAAACTTCAGGTAAGTCTTTTGATTTAAAACAGAATTTATTAGTAAAGCCAAAAATCATTCTTAATCTCTGAAGTTTGATTGGTTGGGTTTTAGAAAGCTGGTATTTTAGAATGAAGGCCTAGTTCCTAATTCCTCTCCTCACATCTCAGAAGCAGAGAGGTTTACTTCAAGTGTATGTTGAATCTATTTGAACCAACACTTTCCTTCCTTCAAATTGGGAGGTAAGAGAAATTTAGCTTTTTGTTGAATGACGAATTCTAGAGTCACTGTTAGGAGGGAGGAAGTTTTTAAATGGTGGTAGGCTTTTCCCATCACCACTGACATTAAATCATGTGTAGAACCTAATTTTGCCTTTGAATTATTGAGGGCAAAGTAACCAACTGTTAGTTTAACCCTCCTTAGCTCCTAGATCTGTTGATGGAGAGTAAGTAACAGGATATTGTCAGGAAGGCATTATGCTGTTTCTGTGTTTGCTCAAATGAGTATTCTTTTTTCAGCCCAGTTCATATGAGATTGTCCTCAAGGCACTTCACAAGCCCCTCTTCATGTAAGGAACAAAAGCTGATCCTGCAGGATCAGAGTGCTCATTTCTGTAAAAATGTTGAGAAACTTTACACTCACACATACATATGTATGCATGAATGCACAAATTATATGTGTGTTATACACACACACAGGAGAGCAAAAGCTAGATATAGAGAAAAAGGAGGTGTAAGGATATCTCTTTGGGTTCTAAATCTATTCAAAATAATTTTAAATATTTTCAAAAAAATCCTGCTCTTCTATAACCTAAAAAATTGACTTGAGATGTTTCAAATAGAATGTAAAATATTCAAATAGATGTAGAGTTTGTCTTTCTCAATGAGATTTTCATAGATCAAGTGAGCATAAGTATGTGAAAATAACCTTGACTGGGAAGAAAAAAAAAATAAAAAACAGTTTTTCAGCTTGAAGCTCACTCTGGGAATTGTGGCATTTGATCCTTCACCTCCATCTTCATACAATATCACACTTTTCCCAACTGGTAAAAGTCCTCCTCTGTAGTTTGACACTCCACTAGTCTTCTATCAGGAGTCAAGAGCCAATGGTAAACTATTTCATGGTTGCTGTTCCCTAAAGTATTTATAAGCACAAGTGATCTGAGAGAACAAAAGAAGATAATTAAGTGCTGGAGTACATGTGATGTATTAAACATGGGATTATTTATGACATTTAGAGTGTTACTAAGAGTGTCCAGAGTTGGAAAATATGTACTCATTACTTTGTGTAATGTTTATATAAGAGAGGGAGCCATGACCTAGGGCTAATATGGACAACTGGACGTTCACCTCCAGTTCTGCTCTCCCTGGGGGTTCTTGGCAGCTCTGGCCCTGTTGGGAACCGCCCTCCCTGGTTTCAGAAGCTGTAATCCCCCTCATGGCTAAGGCTTAGTGAGCGACCTTTGGATCATAAGCCACTAAGGAGACAAAGCTTATCTCTCTGGCAGGGGTACCACCTTCTGCTCCTTTTACTTCACCCTGCCTGGCCCCCAATGCTTGATTGGTTAGCTAATAATGGGTAAGATTCCTCAAGGGAGGAACAACCTAAGACAGGTATGATCACAGGGAGCCCCCAGGAAGGACTTAGGAGGCCATAGCAAGAGGGTGATGGACCCTTGCCCCTTGGCTATCCTGACATAGCCTGAATCCTCATTCTTTCTGTGAGGAGTCTCCAATCTCTTGGCTGCCTTACTTCCCCTGCCTGACTTAAGCCTGAAACAATGACAGGGGGAGGTGCAGCCCTGTGCTGGAAAGGGTGGGTTCCTTGGGTGATCAGGCCTAAGAAAGAATATATAAAATCCTGTGAAAACTGCTGTGTTTAGAATGCTCTGAATTAAATGATAAGGGTCCAAGCAGGAAATGAGTTTATTTCCCAAAGTTTTGTAGCTCTTTAGCTAATAGACCCTGACTCAGAATAAGTCCTAATAGTTCTTTGTATGTTATCTATTGTTTGATCCTTACTGCCTGACAATGATTAATAAGCTTTTACCTGTATTCCTGTGCAAAACGAACCCAATAAAAGCCCATTGAGGAAAAGGCTCTTGGCCCTTCTCCTTTGAGAGATTGGCCACCTTTCCTCTGCAAGCAGATCATGTCTTGGTAGACTTATTCTCATCTGTGGTGGCTGGTGGGGGGGTGCCCTGCTTGATGGAGCACCCCCACATAGCCCCTTCAGCACAAGCTCTTCACAAGAGACAAGGCCTTCATTTGCTTTCTCTACACACCATATCAAAACATTTTTACTTTTATTTTCAAGGAATTAAGAAATTAAAGAAAAAAATGCAAAAATAAAAAGTGTGAAGAATTTCCATGTACCATTTACCCAGACTGACCTACTATTAACACTTTATTTACTTTATTATCTACTTAATCTATCTTATATATAATCTATCATCTATCTATCATTTACATCATTTATCTGTCATCTATCATCTATTTATCTACCTGCTTACCTAATTTGAGGATAAGCTAAATTCAGCAAACTCTTCCCTTTAAATACTTAAGTGTGCATTTGTTAATAACAGCAATATGCTTTTATATTACCACACTACAATTATCTCCTTCAGTAAGTTTAACATTGGTAGTACAATTTTATCTATCCTACTATCCTGATATAATTTCATCAGTCGACTCAACAATGTCCTTTATAGTGTTGTCCTCCTCTAGCTTAGCATCCAGTAGAGTTGGGTACTCCATTTAGTTGTCCTACTTCTTTGCCCTCCTCTAATCTAGAACATTTTCATAAGCTATCTTTGACTTTTCTGACATTGTCATTTTGGAATAATACAATCTCCCTCTTTTGGTTAAATATAGTGTTTTTCTTATGTATTCATCTGATGTTTCTTCCAAATTAGCTTAAGGTTATGCATTCTTATAAAATTATACAATTGATGTGTTTCTATCAGGGTATTGTAGTTTGTATTGTCATATACCCTTCCCAAGTGAAATTAATTTGGGTTACTCAGGGAAGGAGTTTCCTAATCTCTCCACCAGACAATTACTACCTTCCCTTACACTAATAAATAGAATGTAGGGAGACATTTTAAAGCTATGCAAATATCCTTCTCCTCATCAAAATTTTCCTACATGTGGCATCCATTGATGATTTTTCCTGATGCAATGTTCACCATTCTGTTTGCAAATTTGTTTTTCCAACTCTGGCACTACCTCTGCATTCAACAGATGACCTTCAACCTTCTGCTGTAATTCCTCTCTACAATTTATCTATCATCCATATTGACTCACAGATTTCCATTTTAAATGGTTTGAAATTCTTTAATTCACTTTGATTTTCAATGTGTTCTATATTTGACTTGACATGTTCCCATTATTTTTTAACACTCATTTTCTAACATGTTACGAGTTGCCCCAAGCTCATCTTGCACTCACGTTGCCCTTGAAATCAGCCATTTCTCTGTTTAGCCTGGTGCATTTTAATGGGAATGGTATTAGACACCAAGATTGGAGCATTAGCTGTGCTCATTGCTACTAGGATTGTTTTGTTTTTAGGCTCTTCCAGTAGTTAGAGATAGGAAACAGATGCTTACTGTTCACATAAATATGAACATACATAGAGATATGCACATAGGCACATATATACAAACAAGTATATATATATATATATATATATATATATATATATATATATATATATACTTGAAACCCTGAGTTCACTTCAACATCTTCAATTCTAATTCACCTCCTAGTTCATATTGGTACATTAATTATTTTTGGGAGAAAGTTGGCTCCCAACAGCATGAACACATTTACTTATTTGTTCAGTTCTAAATAGCTCCAGAATTATGCCTATGAACAAACAAACAAAAAAACACTTCTCAAAAGTTCAGAATGCTGTGAACTATACCCCTCACATGCCAACACACTCACTATCCTACCATGCCCCAAATTAAGGGATAGAATCAAATACTGTGGCCACTATTTACTAAGATTTCTTCTTTTCCTGATTTATTTCTTTACCCTTTCACTATGTTTAGGGTATTATTTTAAAAATGAATTCATTTGCTTCAGTTTTCTGTCAGTTTTTAGTTTAGTCTTCTTCACATTCTTATTGATTTGATTTTGTTTTTTGAACATGTAAACAATTGAAAGGCTTTAAGTGTTACTCTCTCATATATTCTTTCAGCCCAGGCTTCTTCCTTCTGTGTTCTTCTAGGTTAAAAAAAAAAAACAAAACACTTTATTTTTTAATCTTTTCTTCCTATGTTTCTTCTCTATAAATCTTTTTATTTAAGTCTTCCTTCATTCTGAATGGTAAAAGTGAAAGAAAAACACCTACCTTCTTCAGACACCTGACACCATTAATCCTCAAAATACCTCTCAAAGAAAAGTACCATTTCTGCCTGAGATAATGGAATTTTCATCTGGAACAAGACTGTTCATATTGGAGCAGAAAAGAAAAAATAATTTGGTACATAAACATTTGTGACTTGGATAGGAATAGATCAGGGTCCTGCATGTTTCTGTAACTAGAATCCTTCCAGACCCAGTCATTCTGAGATTGTGGGCATGCCTTAATAAAATAGTTCTACAGTGAAATAAAAAAATAGAAAAAGTGGGTCTCTAAAGAGCTATAACTTTGGGTGCCAAGATCTATGGTGGCCATAGTGTTAGGACATTCACGACCAGGTGAATGTCCTAACACTGTGGAGAAGAGATGTAAGCTCCAATGGCAACTGCAGACTCTCCAAACCCCATCTCTAGAGGATGGAGATGGCACTAGGCTGCCTGGTCATCAGTGATGACTTAGTAAGGATATATAGAATGCTGTGAGCAACCAGACCACCTGAGTTAGAGCGTGCACTGTGTGGTCATCACAATAGGCAAAAGAACTGTACACAGCCTGGTAAACACATTCCTTCCCTTGAAGGTTGATAATAAACAGGGGTGACTTCTGGGACTAAGTGAATTCACCTGGATGCCTTGAAGTTATCTGACCAGGAAGGATTTTAAGTACAGAGAATAGCATTCTCAAAAACAGCTGAGTAGAAAACCCTGAATTATTTGCCTACTCCAAAAAGTGTTAGCTTATTTCATACCTCACTAAGTGAAAGTTTGCCAACTTTCTGGATGAGAAAACAGGCTCAGGAATACTGAGCAGTTTGGTGAGCGTCATATACGAAGTAAATGGCAGTACTAGATTTAGAACCTTAAACTTTCTAAACATAAAGTCCATTCTCTAAAAACAATACAGAGAAAGTCAGGGACCTGGTTTTCCAACCTGCATATCCCTAGGCAACTTACATCTCCTATCCACTGCTCACTTTTCCCACCTGTTCAGTTAGGAGGTAGATAAAGCTGTATCTTTATCTTCCAGTTCCAAAAGGAAGTTTAACCTCTGTGAATACATCTTGGGGGAGGTCACTTTCCAATGACATTGGTCATAGCAACAGAAATGAATCAATTCAGGGAAGATGTGAGAAAGACATAGGTTGGTTGGGGTGTGGGTATTGAGGCTTTCTGGTCCCTATTTTCATGGTAGGTAGAGGCATAGAGAAGTGGAGATTGCTGCCAGAGCACTGAGAGAGTACCCCAGTGGTTCCCAGGTTGAAACAAGTATGCCAGGATGGGAACAAGAGATGACTGTTGAAAACCTCTTTGGATCTGTCAATCTAAAAGATATAGATATATCGATAGATTTAGGTGATGATGGATTATGGATAGATATAGATAGATATAAGATGTTATAGATATAGATGATATAGATTTAGATATAAATTCCTATATCTAAATTATATAGATATAATTTTTGCAGGTACCTTATGAAGTAGAGAGTGATTCCCATGTATACTACGTATAGGCAGACTGAGCTTCAAAGAAGTGATGGTCTTGCCCATGGCATGCCACTGGTTAAGGAAGGAGGAAGAATTTCATACCTTCTAGCCTGCTGGACTCAAAAGAGCATCCTCCCCTGCTCCGTGCTGCAGCCTCAAGAAAAGAGGAGTAGTGAGAGTCAGCACTTTGTAAGAAGTCATATGGCATGCTGTTCTCTGGACTTTGAGATGTTACTGTGTGAAAGGAGTCCCAAGCTCTCACTTTGAAGTTTGCCTTCCTTTCTTTCCTACTTTTTTGGGGAGTAAAATGTGACACTAATTTTTCAGATCTGCAAGGCCAGTGTAAAAAAGTCTGTGCATTAAACAATTATTTCCGTAACATCCCAAAGGGCATTGCTTTTTGATGCATCCCTGAAATAATGATGCATAGCTTTTATTAACCAAAAGCCTTTTGCTTTGTGATGTAGTTAGGCATGTGGAACAGAAAAATAGTTGGATATGTTTATCTTTAGGTTTTTTTTTATCTAAATCTCCTCAACAGGGTTGTCAGGAATTGTTCCCTAAGACAGGTCTGCTCTATGAGCAAAGATAAAAATAAAAAGGATATTTACTATGTAGTTTCCACCTCATTCCAAGAACACTTGATGTGATTTGACAATAACTACAATGGAATGTGAAGCAAATAAATAAGGAGATCAGGGGGAATGGAAACCCAGTACAGTGTAGTAAATTAAGACTAGGATGACCTTAGGTAATGGCTGAAAGTGTGCAAGTAAAGAAAAGTCTGGCAATGGTTTAATGGCAAAGGATGAGGGGACAGACCTACTGAACAGAGTTAGAATTGGAGAATCCATGAAGCAAGTTAATTTCTGTGCAATTTTATTATGTTTGGAGAATAAGTGGTTAGAGCTGGCTAAGGGTTTGGTCATAGGATAATGAGATAGTCCAGAGTGAGATATGTTCTGAGGGCAGGAGAACAGACATTAGCCAAAGATCAGGATCTCAGGAAAGTGGCCTGTGGGGTCATCCCTTTGACCTTTGACAGAGGTCAAAGCAAGGCATGGAATTGGTACCTTAGAAATTTCTTATCAAGGCCAGCACCACAAGCAGAAACCAGGACTGAAGAAATCGGGATCAAGCAGAAGTCTCATTAGGAGGTTTGGGAATTAGGCAAGGAGACTAGGAGGGAGCTGGAGGGCCAGCCACAAAAGGTGGGCCATCTAGTCCCTCCAGCCATAACAGCTTATTGAGCAGTGCTGTCCTATGGCCCAAGTCAAGGCCTTACCTGCCATCTCTCAGGCCTGCAGTGACACATGGCTGGCATTGGCACTGCAAGGGCAAGGAGCAGAGCAATCCTGACATTAAAATGAAACCACATGAATGGTTTTGGGTATATGATGGTAAGTGGGGGCAACATATAGCACAAAGGTACCTAGTATGTGCCTGGAGCTGCACTATATTCTGGGGGTAGACAGATAAGACCATGTCCCTGCCCTGTGTTAAGAAGGTTAAATTTGTACACAATTAACTGTTTCCACTACTGTTACAGCAGTGGTTTTAGTACTCAGTGGAAAAAACCATTACTTCTGCCATGGGGAGTCAGGGAAACCATCAGAGGAAATGTGACATTTAGACTCGATCTTATAAAATAACAAGGAATTTTTCTAAAAACAGAGGAGAAACTGAGAAAAGACACTTTAAACAGAAGTAACTGTGTGTTCTAGGAATAGATTCCTAAAAGTATAGAAGTTCAGTCATTGGATTTACCTATGGCAGGGAAACCTGGCTAGACACATATGGGGTAGAAAGTATTGACCAGAGTTGAAACAGAGCTCTAAGTTATACTGAATAATTCTATTGAACAGAGTTCATACTCTTTAAGTAGACTTTCCCATTGTTTCTCATATTAATTTATAATTATTAAAAAAGAAACATGTAGAAAAGATTCACTGTCAATAATTGTGAGGACATTTCAGGTTAAATATATTAAAGATCTTTTCCACAGGACTTCTCAGAGCTTTGAATATATTAGCATGCACTCGGGGTTTCAGTGAGGGTGGGGAGCACAAAGCTGTACTTATATTTATAAGAAGATGGAATATTTTTTCTAGCCCAGACATCAATGGAATAGTCTAGGAAACTATGCCTTAAACATTCTGGGTAATCTAAGAATTTAAGGCCCATGTCACCATTTATTTTACCTTGTTACATATTTGTCATAGGTGTTTTCATATTATGTGGTAATTGTTTCCAACCTTGTCTCCCCCAGACCTGTACTATCCAGTATATTGACTTAGTACATGAAATGTGACTAGTTTGAGTTGAAACGTGACTGACTAGGAAGTTACTAGGAAGTACCCATGCATCTTGCATTACGTTTCCACTGGACAGCACTCAAGTAGTAACTTGAGTGAGGAGATCTTAATCATCTATATATTCTTGATGCTTTACAAATTTCTTGACAAATAGTAGGCATTAATAAATTTTTTCTTTGTTCATCATTGGTATTATTATTGATATACCAATGTCATTACTAATTGTCCCCATGGGCTCATTTACACTTTTTTTAATAAAACAGTTTTATTTTTTTCCACTTCTTAAATTTTTTTAATTGTTGTTCTTGTACAGTTATCTGTCTTTTACTCCTGTCCCAGTCCACCGCACCAACCCTCCCCACCTCCCTCCCATATCCACCCCCCTAGTTTTTGTCCATGTGCTTTTCATACTTGTTGCTCCAAACCCCTCCTCTTTACCCCTGAAATTCCCTTTCCTCTCCCCTCTGGTGACTGCCTATTCTCAATTTCAGTGTGTTTGGTTATATTATGCTTGTTTTTTTGTTTTGTTGATTAGGGTTAATAAATATTTACTTATTATATTAAATAAGTAAACAAGTTAAACTGTATACATAAACTATTGCATATAAAGTCTTACACAAAATGCTTGTTCACTTGTTTTTAATCTTAAAAACTGTTTCTACTTATACATAAATGACATCTTTACTCCTATAAATACCTCTCTTCCATGTATGAAATTAATCCCCTAAATTGTTTTAAGATATTCTAGGAGCTAGCCCACCAAACAATAACATTCTCCTTTAAAAAAATCCTGAATGACTTCTGAGTTATGAAGTCATTTACTACATTTGGGAAATCTGCATATGAGTATCCAACAGCTCATGTGGCTACATTACTTTCTTCACCTCTTCCATTCTTGTTTTGGCCTCATCTCCCCTTTTTCTCTTGCCCCCAAGGAAGCTACTTTTAAAAAATTCAAAAACAAAACAAAAATCAATAACTCCCTGATCTCCAAAGCCTTGTCTTGTAACCAAAGCTCCAGACTTTCTGCAGTATTTGCAGCATTAATTTCTCTCAAGCAAGCTTCCTATTGTTGTAACACCCCCATGTTCTCATAATGTTCTGATCCCCTCCTGTTCTAACTCCTCGTTCAAGGTCCTGTATTTTCTCTCCCTTCTCCCTACCTTGACACTGGTTTTCTGGATACCTGGATAAAACTCAGCAATCTTTGTAATGGAGGTAATAATGTGTGCTATGACTACCCATGATAGGGGACTCAAGACCTGGAAAATTTTAGCTTAAGGAAAAAGTTATTAAGCCTAGCAAGTAATGTGTATGTTAAAGCCTTTTGTTTCAGAAACTACAGATAAAGCGAATCCTGGCTCCTGGGAAACAGCCCGCCTCCTGGGACATTGGCTAGAGATTACTGCCTAAGGACTAGTTGACAACATCTGGACCTTTGTATCAATAAGGAGACAGACCCTCCCCCACCCTTGGGAACAGCTAGCTGACCAGGAAATGAATGCTGTAGCTTTACTCACCTAATCCTCCCTAAATTTCAAAGCCCTTACTGCACCTTGTTTGTCTTCCCCATCTCCCCTATAAAAGTTCTGGCTAGGAAAGAGAAGGGAAGATGGTTTGTTAGGGTACGAACCTGCCATCTTCTCAGATCACCAGACATCTGAATAAAGTGCTCATAAAAAATTCAATCACTGTCATTGCTTATTGGATTTGGTAGTGACAGGCAGCCTGAATGTCAGTGTCTTTTCTGGTTACACCCAGACACTTCAAAATTTAAGTGAATTGATGAAAGTAAGCAGTTGTGTAAACTGCCAAGCATGAATGAAATATGAAGTGCTACTCTTGGTAAACTGGAATGGAATGAAGCAAGAAGATATCTTGATACATTTTTCCTACATTTATAAGCTTTTCCACTCCTCCAAAGAAATTTAAGCCTATCTATATGTGGTTAGAGGTGAGCCATCTACATTGCTTTGTAATTTTACCCATTAGATTGAAACTTTACTTAGCATCCTGATTTCCTTCTTTTCTTCCTGACATGTGATTAAGAATGTGGAAGATTAATTCTACAGTAATGAGTGAAATTTCTTTTCATACTGTCCAAAATATTTCACTGCCTTCATCATCAGGCACTTATAATAATCTGACAGAGAATTTACTTTTTATTGGCTATAAGTATTAGTATGAGGAATTTAATATCCTTTTCTCCCCAGGAGATTCATTGGTTATGTGGATTTTAATGAGATAATAACAGTGGTTAAATACTAGACTGTTGACTCAGATCAGTTAAAGTTTTGTTGTAAACTGAGAAATGGCCACATTTCATACCACACTAACAAGAACTGGAGTCTATTTTTCCACAGTCTGTGCTGTAATCAGGGCTGCAATATTTTTCTGCAATCAGGGCTGGTCACATGACCTGCTTTGGCAATGAATTGTTAGCCATCCCAATATAATAAAAAAAAATGAAAAATAATTGCTGGTGAGATCTGCCCTCTTACAATTGGGGAATGATCTAGTAGCCAGCAAGTGATGAAGCCTGAGAGTCTACTACTACAAGTTGATGGATATGTTGCCCCATCACCCTCATCACCCTCATTATTTTGGCCAACTGCCACACATCTGAGGCCCTCCCACACCATGCAACCACTGACATATAAGAAGACCCCAAACTGCCCTAGTAACAAACAAAATGTTTAAACTAAAGAAATGGTTATTGTTTGAAGCCACTGTGTTTTGGGGTGGTTTGTATGCAGCAAAAGGGAACCAATACAAAGCATTCATCTAGAAGTGGGGTGCTATTGTTAAAAGCAAACTTTTCAACACATAGCATTAACTTTGCAAATAGGCAGTGGATGTGATAGGGGAGTCAAGAGTTGGAAATTTTTAGTTTAAGGTAAATAGTTATAAGCCTAGTAAGTAATGCATATGTTAAAGCTTTTGTTTCAGAAACTACTGATAAGAGCCTTCCTGACTCCTGGGAGAAAGAGCCGCCCTCCTTGGGCACTGCTAAGGATTACCGCCTGAGGACAAGTGGAGGCATCAGGGCCATTGTGTTCCAGGGAGAGACAGACTGACCAGCCATCCCTGGAAACAACTAACTGACCAAGAAAAGAATGCTGCAGTTTCTTTCACCTAATTCTCCCTGAATTTCAAAATCCTTCATGGCACCTTCTTTATTCCTTGTTATAAAAACATTGGTCTGGAAAGAAAATGTAAGGCAGTTTAGTTAGGATGCAAACCTGCTGTCTTTTCAGATAACTGGCCACCTGAATAAAGTGCCCATAAAGATTAAATCCCTGTCTCTGCTTATTGGATTTGGCAAGTGACAGGCAGCAGGAGCTCTGGTGTCTTTTCTGGTTTCAGGTGGAGCCTGGAAAGGCAGTGGGGAAACCATTATCAAGGACAGTAAACTTTTAGTGAAGTCCAGTAAACTGATGACATTTTGTGCAAGAAAGCAATTTGCAAAGCAGTTGCCTGAAGTAAATTGAGGAATAAAGCAGTTACTTTATAACTTCTTTCATCTGGTTGAGGAGTTTTCCAGACAGGATGTTGTATTATTGTAGAGGAAAAGTCAGCTAGGTTAAGGTGACCCAGAGGAGGGACCGGGAACTAGGAAAGAGTTTGTTTAGGTTACTTAGAAGCTGTCAGCCAGCTGTTGGATTTCAGCCAGGCAGTCATAATTTTTAGGAGTTTGTTTAGGTTACTTAGAAGCTGTCAGCCATAATTTTTAGATGTTTGTACACTCAGCTTCAGATAATGATTCCTCAAGGCTAACTCCCGTCTGTACATAGCAGCAACTCCCCTTTAGCTTTTGAACACCCAGCTTTAGATAAGGATACTTCAAGGACACCTCAACCCTAGAGTTATTTTAATTATTTTCGCATCAGCTTCTGTACCTCCTGCTTTTGCTACGGAGGGAAGGGTGTCCAGAAAGCAATAAAAGCCCTGCTCAGCCAAGGCTCGGGGCTCAGAATTTGGGGTCTGTACTCCTCTGGGCCCGTGCACGTTAATAAAGGGTCGTGCTCCGCCATCCAACTGTGTGTTGAGTCGTTTCCTTCCGTAACATTATTAGTTATATATGCAATGATATATACTAAAGTAATAGAGGATCCTGCACTTGCTGGATTTGAAAATGAGACTATTCTCATTCCCACTCCCCAAGTGGTAAAAATTCTCAAAATAAACAGATGCCTTGGGTCAAGGCCAAAATAAAGTGTGGCTGTAGGTTCCTTTATTAAGACTTTGGAAAGGTTTATCATAGTGCCTAGTAGATTCTTTCAGCTACACAAACATGTTCCTAAGAATTCTAAAGGTATGTTTTTCCAGACACTGAATCCCAAAATAACTACTTGTACGAGAAGGAAACACACCTCAAACATTTTAGGTGTGGTTTTCAACAAATGAATTTGTGTATAATCTGATTGCTACTGGTGAAAATGACTTCCTTTGTGGTGCCTAGAAAAAGGAATTTCAAACAACACAAGTGGAGAAGTTTAAACTTTATGGCAAGATTTTATTTGGATTTAGGGGAAATAAGATACCCACAGGGACATACAAGGCAGGCAGGCTCTAGAAGCAACTGCCCTGAAGCTTCTGTTAATCCTTCACATTTTTTCTTGGTTCTTGATAATGATCACGGACCATTCAAACCATCCAAGCCAACTTCCTGATCCTACCAGGGCTAGAGTTGGGCCCTCCCTCTGACCAATCCCTTTCCAGGACCTACAGGGATTCTGGGCCCTCTGTCTAATTGGATTACCTTTTAAATTTTCCCCTGATACTTTATGGCTCTTAGGGTACATGTCCCCAAGTAGAAACACCTTCTCCTGAGACACCTTGACTTCTATTACTCATGTCAAAAAGTTCTGTTATGTCTCTTGGTTACTACTGCACATATGCCCAGCAGAGGAATTTTTTCTTCCTCCTCCCTCTGATAATCTGGTGCAAGGCTGGCAACATCCCCTGGGGAGATTTCCCATCTCTTAGCAGATTAAATCCCCTCAATGGCAGTTCCCTGGAGTACATGAATGAGTCTGTAAATGCTATAGCTTCTTCACAAATTTAGGAGAATGCTGTCCTAATAGCTGATTCAGCTTCCCAATTTATTAAGTTTATATCTGTTTCCATTTGCTTCCTCTCTCATTAATAATTATATAACTACCTATGCTAAGTTGATCAATAGAAAGTCCATGCAATTTTTAAGGTGTCTTAATAACAAAAAGGCAACCAGCCTGGAAAAAAGGACTAAGATTGCTTAAAATGCCAAAGTCACCTGTTCCTGACATTGCATAAGTAAGACTTAGTGTGAGAAAGTTAATCAGTTGTTTCATAGGCTTCCTTTACATTAAAGACATGACTTCAGACAAGGAAAGCTAAGAGGCCAGATTAGGAATCTATTCAAGGAAGCACGACCAGGCTTTAATCCAGACCATAAACTCCTCAGCTAATAAACATAATTATGAGCTAACTGCACTGTTGTTTTAAGTCACTATATGTTAAGGTGGTTTCTCATACAGTAGAATTTTACTGCTAGAGTTAAAAATTCAAGTCCCTCAATTTCCTGAGATAACATCCACCACTGTGAAATTTGAAATAAAAATTGTCTGATTTTTAGTTTTTTAACAAATGTAAAATAAGACTAACATACATATATCATAAGTTTGTTTCATGTTAATGAGATATTACATACCATAGGCTGTGCTTGAAAATTTGCTTTCTATAAAAATTGCAATTATTATTATTTTATGAGCCTCCGTTTCCTCATTTATACAAGATGGTAATAATTGCTACCTCTTGATTTTGTTTGAAAACACATGAAAATACTTGGGAAAAACAGGACTGACACATCTGAATAGAGATCTATTGTGATCAAGAATGTGTTTGTGGCCGTTCTGGCCAAGATGGAGGTATAGGCAGAAACCCTTTGATTCCTCTCACAACCAAAAGGAGGATAACAACCAATCTAAAATTAATAAACAACCAGAAGCACCAGGAAAATCAAACTGCATGGAAATCTGACAACCAAGGAATTAAAGAAAAAAATCAACCAGAACAACCAGACAGGTAAGGTGGACCCCACTGGGGCAGGCAACTCAGAAAAACTGCAGTACTGGGCTGAGGGGCAGGACTGACTGCCTAGCTCTGCATTGCTGCATGGGAGAGACTCACTTAAGGGGGAAACTGAGACTCAGAGCTGACTGTGGACTATAGTTGGGGTTGCGGCAGTGGGAGATACTTCCAGTTTGACTCAAGAATCTGTTGGAAACTACACTAGAGATGAGCAGATGAGCTGCATTGCTCCCTCTCAGGCCCCTCCCACACAGGCTGCGTAGCAGAGAGGGTTGCCCTGCCTGGGTGAATACCTAAGGCCCCGCCCCTTACAGCTTATCAAGTGTGTCCAGACAAAGAAATATGGCCCAAATGAAAGAACATAGCAAAACCTCAGAATTAAGCAATGAGGATATTGTCAACCCAACTGATGGACAATTTCAAGCCCTGGTAATCAAAATGCTCACAGAACTGATTGAGTTTGGTCAAAAAGTGAAAGAACAAATGAAAGATACCCAAAATAAAATAAAGCAAAATATTCAGGGAACCAACAGTGACAAGAAGGAAACCAGGATTCAAAGTAACGATTTGGAACAAAAGGAAGAAATAAACATTCAACAGGATCAGAGCGAAGAAACAAGAATCAAAAAAAAAAAAAAAAAAAAAAAAAAAAAAAAAAAAAAAAAAAAAAAAAAAATGAAGACAGGCCAAGGACTCTCTGGGACAACCTGAAATGATCCAATATCTGAATTATAGGGGTGCCAGAAGGAGAAGAGCAATAGTAAGAAATTGAAAACTTATGAACAAATAGTGATGGACAGCTTCCCCAGTCTGGTGAAGGAAATAGATTTCTAGGAAATCCAGGAAGCCCAGAGAGTCCCACAGAAGTTGAACCCAAAGAAAAACACACCAAGACACATCATCATTAAGTTACCCAAGATTAAAGATAAGGAGATAATCTTAAAAGCAGCAAGAGAAAAGGAGACAGTTACCTACAAAGGAGTTCCCATAAGGCTATCAGCTGATTTCTCAAAAGAAACCTTACAGGCAAGAAGGGGCTGGAAAGAAGCATTTGAGGTCATGAAAGGCCAGGACCTACATCCAAGATTACTCTATCCAGCAAAGCTTTCATTTAGAAAGGAAGGGCAGACAAATGGCTTCCCAGATAAGGTCAAGTTAAAGGAGTTCATCATCACCAAGCCCTTACTATATGAAACGTTAAAGGGACTTATCTAATAAAAAAAAAAAAAGATTAAAAATATAAACAATAAAATGACAACAAACTCGTATCAACAAATGAACCTAAAAGAAAAACGATGAAAACAAAAACTAAGCAAACAGCCAGAACAGGAACAGAATCAGAGAAATGGACATTACACAGAGGGAGTTCAGTGGGGAGGGGGAAGGATGGAATAGGGAGGGAAATGTACAGAGAAGAAGAAGCATAATTAGTAGGCATAAAATAGACAGAAAGATAAAAAATAGTATAGGAAACAGAGAACTCAAAGAACTTATTTGTACAACCCATCGGCATGAATTAAGGGGGGGAATGGTGGAGGGTTGGGGGGACAGGGTGGAGTGGGGATAGAGGGGGAAAAATTGGGAAAACTGTAATAACATAATTAATAAAATACTTAAAAGAAGAATGTGATTGTGACTTTAACTCCTATTACCTTTTCTGACATGGAAAAATGTATGATCAAGATATAGATATGTAGATATATAGATATATCTCAATCATTGTATATGTAAATGCATTAATATATTAATATATGATTATATATTTGTATATAACATACATAATACTTATATATGAAATACATGTGTAATATATAATATATATTTATTATGTTATATTAAGAGATCTGTAAAAGTATCTTTTCTAAATTTCAAATATAGTCTCCTAATCTGAATGAATAAGTGCATGCTTGTCTTAAGTATGCCTTATGTCTTTATACTATAATTTCTATAGTCCCAGACTATTCTTTCTAGACTTAAAAGGTCCTAGGATTCTGGTTTATCCCTCTGTGGACACACCCTTCCACTCCAACATTCTACTCTCTTCCCTGGAATTATCTCAATTTCCCATCACCATTCATTCTTGGCAGCCTCTTGCAAACAGACAATTCCCTCTCTTTCCCTCTCCCTGCAGATCAATATTTATTCATTTGTGCTGGACATTTAAGGCATTTTTCACTCTGGTTTTTTACTTTTAGTAAATTATCTAAAATATTTGTTTGATAATTTTCTTTTTTAAACCAACACTCCTCTTGCAAACAACTACCATCACCAGTATCACCAAAAACCTTCAAATGCATGCATGCATTATATATGTGCATGTAATGTGTAATATGTAATATGTGATATATGTAACAATATATCATGTAATGTATATAATAATATAATATGTGATATATTGTATATTATATAATATGTATGTAAGTAATACTATAATATGTAATATATAATATCTATGCAATATATATGTATGCATATATATATATATATATATATATATATATATATATTCTCCAAAGAAAGTCACAAAGAGTAATCAGTAGACCACCCTGGAGGAAGGAGCCAAGAAAAAACAGAGGGAGAACTCCTAAAGGACACCTGAAAAACAGATGAGAGTGATTCCTTGATACTAACAAAATAATTCCATGGTCACAGATACCATGTGGAAAGCACTAAGGAAATGATGTACTTCTGTGGGTGGCAGTGGTCTATGAAGGCTTCCTGGAGGAGAGAAATTAGCAGAAATAATAACTTAAGGATAAGTATTATTGAAATGGTCATTCATCTCATTTAATAATATTTGATGAGTATCTGCTATGAGCCAGGTATTTTACTACATAATAAGAAAAATAATAATAAATAATAATATTATTAATAATAATGGCTTGTCCGTTTGTTGCATTCTGTAATTCACAGTTCAATTGGGAATGATGAGAGTGACTATTAAAGAAAGGAAATAAAAGGATAAATGGGGATTGATGAATACCTCTGTGTTCCTTGGCCTGGGTTGGCACTTTATGTCTGTGATTTATAGAAACCACTCTCTGAGGTCTGTTCAATTGTCATCCTCAATTTAGAAATATTAAATCAAGAGAGATATTAGGTGACCTGACCAAGTCACAGAGCTTGTGCTAGTAGAGCAGGAAACTGAAGCAAGATCTCAATTTCTTCAAAACCATACCTCAGGTTGGAAGAGTCAGAAGGTATAGTCAGGGTTCAGTTTGAACAGAGCCCTGAGGAAGAAGGAGAGAAAAGTGGGAGCGCAGAGTGGTGGAAAGAAAACAGAAAGAGAAACAAGTCAGGAAGAAGAAGAAGAAGAAGAAGAAGAAGAAGAAGAAGAAGAAGAAGAAGAAGAAGAAGAAGAAGAAGAAGAAGCAGCAGCAGCTAGACTGTTTTCTTACAGAAGCCAAGTGCACTTACCAAAGAACATCTGTCTCCCAGGGACTAGGTAGCACCAGAAGCACTTTTTCCAATCCAAAGATATTCTTTGTTGTAATCACCAATTACTCCTGTCATTTTCCTGGGATTGTTGATGAGGGTTGAGATTCCTGCAGGTCGGAGGTTTCACCAACACCCTGCAGTTAGTGATGGTGATATTCAGAACAGAACTGATAACTCACACTTGGAATTGATTCCCACTTATAGGACCAGACTTGCCCAGTACCTGTACAGTTTGATCTTCCTGGGCCCAAGAGCTTTAACAAGCTACTGATAGCTAGTAATAACTTGTGGAGCACCCTGGTCAGAGAACAGAGCAGTTTATCCCTGAATAATTTAGCAGATTTATTTTATTATCTGTAGACTTTGTAAAAGGATGATTCATTTTTCCCCATGTTCTTAAGTGATTCTCTGAACCATCTTGCTCAATTTTGCCACACTGACTCTCATTTCTGCAGAAGCTGGACCGTGCAAAGTTCCATCCACAACCCAGATTGGAGAGACAGCAGCCAGAATACGGGGTCTGCAGACAAAGAATTGTGCTTGTATTTCTGCCAAAAATCAGAGCATGATCATTAAGAGGAATGCCCCCACGCAGGTCACACAGATCCCTCCTGTTTCCAGCATGCACAGCACAGCACCTGTACGACTCTATTGCACTGATTTGCTTTCATGTGTGCCTCCTCCATGCAACTGTGCATCCTTCCATGTCAAAGATTCTGTGTGATTTAATTCCTGGACCAAACCCAAACCCAGGGCCCACCCTGAGTAATAATGACCTGAGCTAGCATGTGTTCATTTGCTTTCACAACATCTGTTGTCCACTTTCCTGATCACAACACTTCAGTATCCTATTAAGAAATCAGCCTTTCTCTTTCTCAGTTCCTGTTATAGGTGGGGCTAAACTTTTCCTGAGCAGTAGGTAGGGCACTGGACATGGGAGTGGGCTCTCCAGTCCAGAGGGCTTGGTCAGGCCAGGGCACATTATCCTATTAGTGCCAAGGAGAATAAAGTCTAGGGCCTTTCCATAGTCATCGGGACAGAAATTTTCTCTTTCCACAGGGGCTCTTAACTCAGCAGGATGTAAGGCTGAGCTATGTGTTAATATATTTGTCATCATATACAGAGAATCTAACTAATGAAAAAAGAAATGAAGGAAAAAAACTTTTGGATCTAGAGAATGACAGAATCCTAATGACATAGATTGAGCCTCTAGATTCACCCCTCCCTGAAGCCATTTCGCTCAACTCTTGGACGTACTAGACTCCCTTCATTTTCAGCATTCTTCTATTATACATTGCTGCAGAACAAACCATCCCAAAACTTAGTGACATTAAAAATTCATCCTGCATTATTCTTGAAATAATCTACTGAGGTAAGTACAAAAGGAAATGAGATACATAAACCAGGACTTCAGTGAAAGTTCTGCAGATTTAATAAACTCCTTGTGTCCAATAAAGGGGCTGAAGAGGCATACCCTGAGAAATATTCTTCTGGATGTTTCAATGTCTTGTTCCTGAATTAGGAAGTGCACTGTGACTCTTAGAGATTTTTCTCTTATTTCCCGTGGATGTGAAGACCTCTCACGGTCTGGAAAGAGACAGGAAACAAGCAAATGCTGTTTTAATTAGCACCAATAGAGACTCATATGCCACCAAGGCCTCCCTCCACAGTCCCTGTGATAGGGACTCTGACCTCCCTCGGCCCCTGCAGGAGGCAGCACTGGGCATCCTTGCCTGGTGCACTAAGCAAGGGCAAACTGCATGGAAGAATGGAAGGAAAAGGAATAGCTGTATGGATGCCATAACTAGCTCACTTCCAGGGTTAATATGCCTTGTCTCCTCATGCAAGAAGGAGATCTATCCCAGAAAAACCTTCTCTCTCTCCTTCAATGCGTGCACGCACACACACAATTCTTTAAATCTTTAGACCTTCCCCTCAATTTCCTCTTAGGCAATTAACTTCATGAAAAGTTTCACTCAAAACATTAGCCTCCCAACCACTACAAATATGTTGGTTATTCTGAAGTTCTCACAAGATTCTCACATCTTATGTAGTGCAACACCAGAGAATTAAGAGAGCAAGAATTTCACATGTTTTGTTAAAAAAAAAGGAGAGAGATAAAACTATACAGTAGTCATCAAATATTGGTTATATTTCTTGCTGAGATATACATGTTCATAACACTGAAGCAAATGCTTAAAGCCAGGAAATGTGAAGTGACCTTAGAAAATTTAAATGCTATGTTTTATTTTGTATTTTTAAGCCAACAACTCTTCATTTTCTCTGCAGAATTTATTTTTTATATAATGTCCTTTTCTTTCATTTTGCAGGAAATCTAATTCCACTGATCTTGGTTTATTGTTAAAAATAAATGCTTTTCTTTAATGTAACCTTCCCCCTTTTGTGCTTTGCTTAGAAAAAAAGAAGAAAGTTAACTATAAAGAAAACAATGACTTTGGCTGGCAAGAGGTGAGGGTGATTTAAAATGTTTTCATCCAATTGAAAATAAAACCTGTGGCCCTCTACGGCTGAAATCTTAGAAACTACCCTGCACATAATTGGAGTCCAGGTGAATATTACATGCAGCAAAATGAGAAAATGTTACTAACTCGTCCTTCTTCCATGAAGAAATGTCTGCCTTTCTGCTCCGAGGGCTTGAATGGGGACAGATCAGATGAGAGGCAGTTTTTTTCCCCTTTCTCTTATTTGTGTGTTTCATTTTCTTATGACCCTATGGAAGGGAAGCCTCAAATAGGAAAAAAATGGGGCAGTATTACCCCTGCATTGCCTTTATAGATGTCCATTCATGAAACACCAAAGGATCCCTCCTACATTGATGAGAGTGTTGCCCGCAGCTGAGCCACACGGTATGGGCTGGACATATGGCTGTGTGGCAGCACCTGGACTAAGGCTTACCATGGGCCAGGACAGAGCATGTGGACAGTTCCCTGAGTGAGAGTTAAAAATCAAAAATCTACAAGCACCTCATGTTTCAGATGGGGTTATGAGAAGGGTGGTTTGAGAACAAGATTGCCTTGCTTGAAAACAAGATTAACTATTTTGCTTAGGACTGCCTTATAAAACACATTAGTGTGATGCCTCCCTGGCTGGTGTGGCTCAGTGGATTGAGTGCCTGCCTGTGAACCAAAAGGTCATCAGTTCAATTCCCAGTCAGGGCACATGCCTGGGTTGCAGGCTAAGTCCCCTGTTGGGGATGCAGTTGGGTGCACGTGAGAGGCAATCACACATTGATGTTTCTCTCCCTCTCTTTCTACTTCCTTTTCTCTAAAAATAAATAAAATTTAAAAAACACACAGGATACCCAGTTAAATATGAATTTCAGATAAACAATAAATTGTATGGGATGTAATTATATTAAAATATTATTATATGTTGTGATAAAAATTATCTGGCAAAATCCAGCAACTCTAATTTTGCCATGTATTTGCTGTATAACCTTAACTTCTCCATGCTTTGTTTTTTTATTGGCATAATAATATCCCTCAGAAATAATAACAACACTTCTTTATAGGATTGCTATGAAGATTAAATAAGTTACTATTTCTAAAGCACTGCTTATTGAGACAACTAGATCCACTGATGGGATTGTCAAAAGTGGTTTGTACTAGATGAAAGCAAACCCCATTAACTTTGCTGTTATGAGGGAAAGGCAGAAAATTGGTCTAGAAAGGTTCTTGAATCTCTTTGAGATATTTATTGGCTTTTTAGGGGTGAAAGTGGAAATAGAGGAGAAAGAGCAGAAATATTCTTGGATTAAGATGGTGCCTATGTCCATCTTAATCCAAGATTAAGAACCAGAACAAGCCAAGGGCTGCCCCAGGGGCTGGTTCTTCCCAAGGGCCACCTGGCACCTCAGGTATGATTGCAGACAGTAAAGTGGTTGGAGCTGTGAGGACTATAATGCTCATTATTTCAGTCCCATTAATCCACTGTGCTAGCCACTATGGCACAATTAATATATTACTTTCCCTGAGCTATGCTTTCAAATTAGTAACATAATTTGGCCCTTTTCCTAGGAGTGGGCAAGGTACAAGTGGATAGTTGCACAAGTGTGGTATAGGTGCAGTGCCATGTTGAGGTGCATGTAGGATCACAGCCAAGAATAACCACATGTCAAAAGCCAGAGTGGCAACAGGACAACAGTATGACAATGGGCAACCCTTTCTTTAGCTTAGGGAAACACAGGCAAGGTGGTGTGAAGAACACACTGAGAGACAAGTGGTATTGCAGCAGTAGTCCTGAGTGGGGATTCCAGGCAAGGAACATTAGGGCTTTGCTTCTGGTCACCTGGAGCTTGACAGAAGTCAGGCAGGATTAGCATCTCATCAGCTATCACTGACCAAATAGTCATACCTATTTTTGTACTTGTAATTTTGCATTTATCTTTCCAGTGCTTTCTATTGTGGACTGTGTTTTTTTTTTCTCCTTCCTTTTTTTCCTTTGTTAGTGTCTATCAGTTCCAAGAGGTAGAGGGCAGCCTCAGACACATTCTTACCCTGGTGTCCACAGTCCTTTCCACTTGCACCCTGGTAACTCCCCACTTTACACTTCTGGTGTGGAATGAGTGAAAAAATTTCCTCAGTAATCAGATGGAACCTTGTAGGACCTTGCAAAGGCCTCAAAGGTCCTGCATTTAGCAGCTTTCCCTGGGCCTTACTGTGTTGGTCCATGGTAGTCCTCTCTCAGGTCTGAACCATTTGGTTTTCCTGAGTTCAACAAGGATTTAATGAGCATAACAAGCCTGACTGAATTTTCACCATCCAATGTATCACCTAATATTTTTTGACCACTGACTATATGCTAAGCCTATAAAGTATTTTCTTACATCACACTTCTGTGGTAAGTATAATTATTAATCCTGTGTCAATGAATCCTGTCTTATAGGAACTCATAAATCAATAGGAGACTTCTAATCACAATACAGTGCAGATATTTAGTCAAAAAATTGTCTTAGTTCCACTTAATTGGCAGACACTCTGCTAGGTTATGAATTCCAATACTAGAAAAGCTAGGTGGCTTCCAACCCTGTGGCATTCACAGTCCCTCAGGAGGTCACCAGACAAGCAGGTGTTTTGTAGCCCCCTCACCATTTGTGAGTAGACATGGAATGTTCCACCTAACCTGAGGATGACTTTCTGGAACAAGTGTGTGTTCCAGTTCTCTATTATACACTCCAAAACTTACCAGATTAAAAGAATGGTGTGTCATTTCTCACATGCTTGTGGATTTGAAGACTCAATGAGGCAGTTCTTATTCACCATGTCTCTGATTGCTGCTGTCAGTTGTTGCATAATGCTGGAGATATCTGAGGTCTTGGCATGCTGGATATTGAGATAGCTTCTCACTCATGAGTCTAGCCCCTGGGCTGGTACAACAGAACAGCCAGGGCTGGTCATGCACCTGCACCTTTATGTGACTTTTCCATGTGTTTATCTTGGGCTTTTTTTACAGCCAGGTGGGCTCAGGGACTTGAACACCTTTCAGGGGTGTCCAAATTTTGGCATCTCTGGGCTACACTGGAAGAAGAGTTGTCTTGGGCCACACATTAAATGCATTGCAACACGTAATCACAAAAATATCTCATAATGTTTTCAGTAAAGTTACAATTTTGTGTTGGGCCACATTCGTAGCCATCCTGGGCTGCATGTGGCCCATGGGCTGTAGATTGGATACCATGCCTTACATGGTGTCCGACTTCCTCCAGAACAATCATGCCAAGGTATCACTGAGGATAGCACAGGGTTTCCTTTAGCTTAGCCTCAGAAGCCACCCAAACTATTTATGCCACATTCTATTAATTATAAGAGGATTCCAGTCCAACCCAAATTCAAGGGAAGCAGCCTTGCATTCAAAAGCCCTGAATTCAGAGAATCTGGTTTCTTGGGAGTCCACAGAAACTAGCTACCACAATAAGGAGTGTGGGTAATAATATATGTATGAGATAATATAAAAACTGATGAGGTCTTAAAGTAATTATAGTAAAAGTTGCTATTGACTGAAGATCTACTCATTAGGCAACAGATACTTCATTCATGCTTATATGCTAATATATTATATACATTTTAAAATAATGTATTTGTAATTATAACCATCTTACAAAATGGGCATCTCAACTTTTGTTTTAAAAAGTAGAACTCAGATGCAGAGAATATAAGTAACTGTGCTCACGGACCTATTTCCTTCCATTGAACACACTGGGATTTGAAAAAAGGGTGAAGCTGAATTTTAAGCACATTCCAAGGTCACTTCTCTTTAGATAATCACCAAAGATCTCATAAAGATGATGATGTCCTCACTGTGTCTTAAAAATATATAGGGGTCTCCCAGACAAACAAGAAGAAAATAAGTTACAAAAAGGACTGTATATAAAGCATTCTTGGGTTGAAAGCCTGCACTCTTCTCAGTATTGTTGAAGAGTGAGACGCAGCAGCAAAGCTTAGGCTGCACAAGAAAGCAAGGGAACATCATGTAAGGCCATCTATAGGAAGGCAAGGACTTTATCCTGTAGCAATGAAGAGTCATAGAATCATTTCCACTAGGTGAAGAGCATACTTAGTCCTCCTGGCTCTTCTAGAGAGGCATGAGGTTCTAGGTCTCAGAGTAATCTATATTCTTCTCTCAGCAGGCATGGGTACAGACCTCAGCAACTGGTTGGATAAACTGACTTTCTAGATGACAGAATACATGTTTAGTCTTAGAACTGAGGCTGCCACATGGAGGGGTGGGCAGATGGATGCATGGGTGCATGCTTTAAATAAGCAAAATGTGCCATAACTTACAGCTCTTAAGAAGGAAACACACAGACAAACTTTGGCATTGTCTTTTCCTGTGAAGCTCATCACAGCAATCAACTACCTATGCTGAAGTGCCATCTGAGTTCAGGGCCCACAGCTCCATGAATGTCCACCTGACTTGCTGTTCACATGTAGCCCATCTGGCCTGTCTGTAGCTGCTGCTCGTACCAGCAACCTTGATGTTCTATGGGCTTTTGTCCCTTGCTCTCCTCTCAGGAGTCATAGCCCTGGCAGAAAATCAGATTCACTTCCAATTAAGCTACTGCTGTGACTGATAGGTGACTTTTCTCAAGTTTATATCCTTCAACTCTGGACATGCTCTTCATCACTACCTGGTGGAGGTCTCAAAATCAACACTCAAATCTGAATCGCAAAAGAAAAGGGGATGGGTTTAGAGCAACAAGTATAAAAGACACATGGACAAAAGCTGGGGGGTGGAAATGGGAGGGAGCTGGGGAGGGTTGAGGTGGTTGGTAGGCTGGAATGGGAGTAGAAGACAGAAAACTGGACAAGAACAACAATTAAAATAAAAATTAAAAAAAAAATCTGAACTCATTATCTTCTTCCAATCCCTGCTTTCTACTACCTACCCAGTGGGTTCTTCATAGCTGAGTTAGTGGTACCACCATGACATAAGTCAGAAACCTGAGAGCTAGCCAGGCTCTTTCTTTCTATTCACCATCACCTAAAATAGTCACTAAGTCTTGGCACTCCTGCCTCCTAAGTAGCTCTTATGTATGCCTTCTCCTTACCATGATACTGTCAAACCCCATGTCAGACTCTCATCATCTTGCAGCTCTCAACCAATTTCTCTGCCTCTGAACTGAACTTCTATGGTTTATCTCCTAAAACATTTTTCTAAAAGTCAACCTGTACCATATCACTCTGATATGCAAGTTAAATATAGTCAAGTAGTTCAAACACACAGCACAATTTTGTGATGTCTTTTGCTTCTTACTTGTATCCCATCACCCACCACCCTACCTACACATGTATCTGTTTGCTTGGGTCACCAGCAGGTCTTCAGGCACACCCACACCTCAGCTCCAATCTGTCATGCTTTTGATTCTCTGTACACTTTGTTCCCTTATTCTTTCTACTTCGCAAATTCTGGGTGAATGCATATTCCTTCCAGAGTCCACTTAAGCTGTGAAAATCAGTATTGCCACACTTCTGCTTCCCCACTTTATAATATTACAAAAGCTTCAAATCAATTGAAGGCAGCTTCTATTATTCATTTGCAATGCAGACCCATCCTGAGAAATGAAGAAAAACATATTAAAAAATAATTACTCCCTCCACCTCTTCCTTATTTCTAAAATGCTTTTCTCCATCAAGTACCTGCCTTTATAGAAGGAAATATGTAACTTACAAATTAACCTTTCCTATTAGCAAGTTTAGTGTATGCAGGGAACAGGGACACCAGAAGTGCCCAGAGAAAGGTATAAAAATGCAAGGTTTGGTAATATCACAGGTTTCTTTAGGGTTATACCTACTGCTTTCTCATATTCTAAATTTCCAATCCCTTAGTCCATAACTGAGCTTGCTTTGAATGCTGGGGTGCTATATACTATAAAATAAAAGCTACTAAATTCCAAACAACATTCTGTGCACAAGGTATAATGTTCTGATCATAGAATTTTCTAATCACTGGAAGTTTGTAAAAAGACCTCTGTTGACTTCTATCAGTGCCCAGGTGACCTTATCCCCTGCTCCTATGTTCAAGTAATTTCTGTTTCAAATAGTCCATCTCAGGTGAGGGATCCCAGGGAACTAGAATTTGGTAAAAACAGGTTACATTTCTCTGGCACTCCACTAGGCACTATTTTTTGTTCTATTTTATTTAACCTCTCAATTTATAAGATTTTTTTTGCCATTATTCAAGTGATCCCAAGCCTCAGAAAGTTGCGATGTGCTAAGGGTCATATGACTTGTAACTGAGGCCTCTAAATGTCAAGGGCATTCTGCTACACCAATCACACTTCTCTGGCTTGCTACCCAAATTCACAGAGTATCCATGTCATCTCTCCATGTACTTTTTTACATTAACTTTCTCTTAGTTTCTGCCATGATGCTCTATATTCAATTTCTATTATTAGTAGATAGTCACTGTGAGCAATTTTTAGGAAAACACCTCTTCTGTGCTATGATAATGTATATGTTACTTGCTTTTTCACCTTTCTTTTTCATTTGACAATAGATATTTTTCTAAGCCCCACTTTACTGCTGGTATAAAAAAAACACCCTATTTATAGAAAACTACTTCTTACGGTTCTTCTGATGCACCAGTAGCTGCTCCTTTCACAATGTACTTTCCATTTATATAGTCCTTCAGTCAATGAGAAAAGACAGGATACAAGTAGTAGTTTGAAGTGCCAGCAAGAAGCCTTTAATTGATCAACAAACAAGGGGGTTAAGATGCACTCCTCAAATACAGGACACAGAAAACAAGAAGCTGTAGTATTTGCAAAGAAAAATGACAAATTGTTCATGCAAAGGCAGCCACTGAGAAGAAAATCTCAGTTTTACAGAAGGATGAGAAGCAGAGATTTATTCTAGAAAAACTTGGGAAGAGGTTCTAGGGACTGAGATAAGTGCCATTTCTAATCTTCCAAATAAGTATATAAATGCATGAATTCATAAAATAATTCCCTTTTAATTGTTTTAATTAGAAAGGGAGTTAAAAGAAACATCAGTAGGTATTTAATTTATCCATTTTAGCTATTTTCTTCTCATATATTTTATATATTCTATATTTTTTATGTTTCACTCTCAAAAATTGGAGATGGCTTGTGAGCATACAACTATAAAATTACAAAATAGAAATTAAAAAGCACTGAGTATTATTTGTGTCACACGTGAATATATACTACATATTCATTTGAATGAATGGATGAAGATTACCTAGAACACATTTGGTGAAATAGATGTAAGAGTAATAAAGCATGGGGAAGCAGGGCACAGGGTACTACACGTTGGTATTATTTAGTTACCAATATGGTAGCACTTTTTTGGAAGGTCAATGTGAAAAAAGAAACAAGACCCTGGATTCTGGCCCCAACTCTTCCAATGACAAATTTGGTGCCTTGAGCATATCCTCTCTGGGTCTCCAATTCTTCACAATTGGCACAAGGCTCTGGGAGCTCCTGGCAGATAGGAACTTATTTTCTATTCTCACCACTCTATTAGGGTTGGCCCACATCAACCTAAGAAACATTTGTGGAATGAGCAGTCTCTACCCATTTTATGAACAAACCTTCTGACTTACCTATTTCCCACATTTAACTATTTCTTTCCTCTAATGATGCTGCATATGGAGTCTAGGATGGTCTACACTGCAGGCAGGTGGGAAAATGACCCATGCAGCTCTCACAGGGCTTGCTGTAAAGAGACAATCTCTGATATCATATATACACAACTCTTCTGTGTGAGCTGACATTTCCATAGGGATGTGGTAAAAGGCACCATGACACAGACTTAGAGTCACAAAGTGCTTTTCCAGGATGTGGTAAAGAAAATACCTGAGAAAAACTAACTTTCATTGTAGTCACTGAGTCACTGATTCCTTTAAGAATATTTTTCTGCATCTACCACCTGATTCACTTGCTGGGATACGGGCTGAATAGAATTACAGGGACATCTAATGCTGGCTAATATTAAGGCCATCCTTGTTTTGAGGGGAACACACCTCATTCAGTGGGATTTCACCTTACATTGTAGGCAAGAACTAATCCTCATTCTATAGAAGAGATGAATGTATAGGAAAATCATCTAAATATGACATCTCCCCATATTCTCGGATTGCCAATTCTAGACTCAAACTCAGAGATAAGTTCTTCTAAGAAAATGTGTGGTCTGGAGACCACATTTATACATGTAGTCAACTGCTTGATAGATGCACATCAGAGGGGAAAAACATTGCATAATAAGTGATTAGCAATATTCAAAACCAGCTGTTTAAGATGAATGCAAACAAGCTGGGTTTCTTTTTAGTTTGCTTTAATATTTGCCAGAAATGTTTAATAGATTAAAAGGAGAGTAAAAACAACAAGGTTTTCAATTCAGCTAAGCGAAATATTTTGGATGGTAATTTCCCAGATTATACCTGACTCCTTTTCTTCATTTCCCAAGCAAAGAACATGATATTCTATTTGATAGTAAAGCAGCATTCCATTAGGAGCAAGTTGAGATGAGATGCTCCTGGAAGTGGATGTATAATCAGAATACACACACACACACACACACACACACACACACACACACACTTTTAAACAGATATACTCTTTCACATACATACACATAATCTCAATTTCCAATATAAGGGGAATATGGGCATTAAGATATAACACAAGCTTTAGGGAATGTAAAACAAACCCATTAACTTATAAAATCTTACTTTTTAATGTTTTATTGTTTATACTATTACAGTTGTCCCATTTTTCCTCCTTCAACCCCCTCTACCCAGTCTGCCTCCCACTTCCATAGATAATACTCACACCATTATCTATGTCAATGGGTCCTTCATGTATGTTCTTTGACTACTGCTTTCACCTTCTTTCAATCAGTCCTCACCTTCCCTCTCCCTTCTTACAGCTATAAGTCTATTCCATGATTCTATGTCTCTGATTCTATTTCACTTATTAGTTTACTCTGTTCATTAGATTCCTGTTATAAGTCAGATCACATGACATTTGTTTTTCACTGACTGACTTAATTCATTTAGCATAATTGTCTCCAGTTCCATCCATGTGGCACAAAAGGTAGGAGTTTCTTTTTCTTTCTGCTGCATAGTGTTCCATTGTGTAAATGTACCACAGTTTTTTTTAATCTACTCATCTGTTAATTGGAACTTAGATTGATTCCAGCACTCAACTATTGTAAATATTGCTGCTATGAAAATAGGAGTGCACAAATTCTTCTGAATTGGTGTTTCAGGATTCTTAGGGTATAATCCCAGCAGTGGAATTACCAGGTCAAAAGGAGTTTCATTTGTAGTGTTTTGAGGAAATTCCTTACTGTTTTCCACAGTAGCTGCACCAGTCTGCATTCCAATAAACAGTGCACTAGGGCTCCCCTTTCTCCACACCTTACCAGCACTTGTTTGTTTATTTGTTAATGACAGCCATTCTGACTGGTGTGAGGTGATATCCCATTGTGCTTTTTATTTACACCTATCTGATTTTAGTGATATTGAGCATTTTTTTTATGTGTCTATGGACCATTTGTATATCCTCCTTGGAAAAATGTCTATTCAGGTTCCTTACTCATTTTTTAGCTTGATTGCTTGTCTTCCTGGTATTGAGTCATCTAAGTTCTTTATATATTTTGGAGATTAAACCCTTGTCTGATGTATCATTAGCAAATATGTTCTACCACACATCTGTTCACTTTCCATTTTGATAATGTTTTTTTTTTTCAGACATGCAGAAGGCTTTTAATTTGAGGTAGTCCCATTTGTTTATTTGTTTTACTTTAATCCCATGCCCTAAGAGATGTATGAGCAAAAATATTGCCACGCAAAATATCTAAAATGTTATGAACTATATTTTCCACTAGGATTTTTATGGTGTCATGACTTACTTAAGTCTTTTATCCAATTTGAGTTTATCATGGTGTATGATGTCAGTTGGTGGTCTAGTTTCATTTTTTTTTTTTTTTGCGTGTATCAGTCCAGTTCTTCCAACATCATTTATTGAAGAGACTGTCATTTTTCTTAATTTTATTTTTTTAATTTAACCTTTGTTGCTGGAATCAATCTAAGTGCCCATCAGTAAACAAGTGGATCAAAAAACTGTGGTAAATTTACACAATGTAATGCTATGAAACAGAAAGAAAGAAGGAACTCCTACCCATTGTGACATTGAGGATGGATGGAACTGGAGAGTGTTAGGCTAAGTGAAATAAGCCAGGCAGTGAAAGACAAATACCATATGATTTCACCTATAAGTGGAACTTAATCAACAAAACAAACAAGCAAGCAAAATATAACCAGAGACATTGAAATGAAAAACAAACTGACAGTAACCAGAGGAGAGGGGGAGGGGGATAATGGGGGAATGAAGGGGAAGGGTCAAGTCAAGGAACATGTATAAAGGACCCATGGATAAAGCCAAAGGGGAGTAGGATTGGGGGTGGGAGGTGGGGGTCGGTAGGACAGGAGATAGTGGTGAGGGGAAAATGGAGACACCTGTACTTGAACAATAAAAAATAAAAATAAAAAAATAAAGTGCACCATTGATAACTTTTAAATATATAAATAAAGTTTAATCTTTATTGCATATTTTTACATCACCATTTAGTCCCCTTATACCCTGTTCCACCCAGCAATCACCACACTGTTGTCTATTTTCATAAGTCCTCTTTCCTTTTTGCTTAATCCCTCCACCTACTAACCTTCCCCTCCCCCATAGCTGTCATCCTGCTCTCCATCTATGAACCTGTACTCATTTTCCTTATTAGTTCAGTTTGTTCATTAGATTCCACATATGAGTGAAATCATATGGTATTTTTCTTTGACTGACTTTTCTCACTTAGCATAATACACTCCAGACTCATGCATACTGCCACAAAAAGAAAAAATTTTCTTCTCTTTTATGGCCAAGTAGCATTCATTGTGTAAATGTTTCATAGTTATTTTATCCACTCATCTATTAATGGACACTTCAGGTGCACCCATAACTTGGTGATTGTAAATAACACTGCAATGAACATAGAGGTGCTTATGTTCTTTCTTTTTTTAGGTATTTTTTGTTGATTATGCTATTACAGTTTTCCCAATTTTCCCCCTTTATCCCTCCTTCATCCTGCCCTTAACCCTCCAGCATTCCTCACCTCTTAGTTCATGTCCATGGGTTGTACATATAAGTTCTTTGAGCTCTCTGTTTCCTATACTATTTTTATATTTCTGTCTATTTTATGCCTACTAATTATGCTTCTTCTTCTCTGTACATTTCCCTCCCTGTTCCATCTTTCCCCTCCCCACTGAACTCCCTCCCTGTGATGTCCATTTCTCTGATTCTGTTCCTGTTCTGGCTGTTTGCTTAGTTTTTGTTTTCATTGTTTTTCTTTTAGGTTCATTTGTTGATACTTACGAGTTTGTTGTCATTTTATTGTTCATATTTTTAATCTTTTTTTCTTAGATAAGTCCCTTTAATGTTTCATATAGTAAGGGCTTGGTGATGATGAACTCCTTTAACTTGACCTTATCTGGGAAGCCATTTATCTGCCCTTCCTTTCTAAATGAAAGCTTTGCTGGATACAGTAATCTTGGATGTAGGTCCTGGCCTTTCATGACTTCAAATACTTCTTTCCAGCCCCTTCTTGCCTGTAAGGTTTCTTTTGAGAAATCAGCTGATAGCCTTATGGGAACTCCTTTGTAGGTAACTGTCTCCTTTTCTCTTGCTGCTTTTAAGATTATCTCCTTATCTTTAATCTTGGGTAACTTAATGATGATGTGTCTTGGTGTGTTTTTCTTTGGGTTCAACTTCTGTGGGACTCTCTGGGCTTCCTGGATTTCCTAGAAATCTATTTCCTTCACCAGACTGGGGAAGCTTTCCATCACTATTTGTTCATAAGTTTTCAATTTCTTACTATTGCTCTTCTCCTTCTGGCACCTCTATAATTCAGATATTGAAACATTTCAGGCTGTCCCAGAGGTTTGTAAGTCTCTCTTAACTTTTTTGAATTCTTGTTTCTTCATTGTGTTCTGGTTGGATGTTTATTTTTTTTCCCTTTTGTTCCTAATCATTGCTTTGAATACTGGTTTTCTTCTTATCACTATTGGTTCCCTGACTATTTTGCTTTATTTCATTTTGAGTATCTTTCATTTGTGTTTTTGTTTTTTGACCAAGCTCAATCATTTTTGTAAACATCTTGATTATCAGGGCTTTGAACTCTCCATCAGATAGGTTGGCTATCTCCTCATTGTTTAGCTCTCTTTCTGAATTTTTGCTGTTTTTTCATTTGGGCCATATTTCTTTGTCTCCATGCACCTGTTATGTTGTAAGGAGGCAGGGCCTCAGGAATTCACCAGAGCAGGGCAACCCTCTTTGATGCATAGGGTCAATGTCTGTGGGGAAGGGGTCATACAGGAAATAATGCAGTTTCCTTGCTCAGCTGTAGTCCCACTTTCCAATGAACTCTCATGTGAGACTGGGAGTTTCTCCCACAGTGGCAACTGCCTGTAGTCCACAGCCTGAGGTTTTTCTCAGTTGGCCCCACCCATATGGCCTTGCCTTGGGTTCTTACTAGTCTGGTTGTTCTGGTTGATTTTTTTCTTTAATTCCTTGGTTGTCAAAGTTCCATGCAGTTTGCTTGTCTGGCACTTCTAGATGTTTATTGATTTTAGATTGGTTGTTATCCTCCTTTTGGATGTGTGAGGAAGTGAAGGGTTTCTACCTATGTCTCCACCTTGACCAGAACTGGGGTGCTTATGTTTTTTCAAATTAGTGTTTAGGATTCATTTGGATATAGTCCCAGAAGTGGAATCACTGGGTCAGAAGACAATCCATTTTTTAATTTTTTGAGGTGCCTCCATACTGCTTTCCACAATGGCTGCACCAGTCTGCATTTTGACTAACAGTGCAAAAGAATTCCCCTTTCTGCACATCCTCACTAGTACTTGTTATTTGTTGATATATTGATGATAGGCAATCTGACAAGTGTGAGAAGGTATCTCATTGTAGTTTTAGTTTGCATTTCTCTGATGATTAGTGACATTGAGCACCTTTTCACATATCTATAGGCCATCTGTATGTCCTCTTTGGAGAAGTGTCTATTCAGGTCCATTGCTCATTTTATAATTTGGTTGTTTGGGTTTCTTGCTGTTGAGTTTTGTAAATACTTTGTGAATTTTGGTTGTTAATCCCTTATGAGATGTATCAGTAAATGTGTTTTCCCATTCTGTCTTTTGTTTTGTTGATGATTTCCTTTGCTGTGCAAAAACTTTTTAGTTTGATGTAGTTACATTTGTTCACTTTTTCTTTTGTTTCCTTTGCCTGGGGAGATATATCCAGTAAAAATTTCTATGAGCAACATCTGCGACTTTGCTGCCTATGTTTTCTTCCAGGATTTTCATGGTTTTAGGTCTAACATTTAAGTCTTTGATCCATTTTTTATTCGTGTGTGGTATAACAAGATGGCCTAGTTTCATTTTTATCCAATTATTTTATCCACATATTTGTCTAATTATTCCAATAATACTTATTGAATAAAGTATCTTTAGCCCATTGTATGTGCTTGGTTTACTCTCTTGAATATTAATTGATTATAAATATATGGGTTTATTTACGCACTTTCTATTCTGTTCCATTGATCAATGTGTCTGTTTTTATGCCAATACCATGCCTTAATTACTATGGCCTTATGGTACAGTTTGATATTAGGTAGCATGATTCCTCCAACTGTGTTATTTTTTTCTCAGTATCACTGTTGTTATCTGGGGCCTTTTATGGTTCCGTATAAATTTTTGAAATATTTGTCCTAGCTCTGTGAAATATGTCATTGCAATCTTGAAAGGAATTGTATTGAATCTATAGATTGCTTTGGACATTTTAATAATGTTAATTCTTTGAACCCATGAACATGGTATATGCTTTCACTTATTTGTATCTTTTTAATTTCTTTCTTCAGTGTCTTATAATTTTCCATGTACAGGTGTTTTATATCCTTGGTTAGGTTTATTCCTGGATATTTCATTCTGTTCAAAGCAGTTGTGAATGGGACTGTGTTCTTGATTTTTCCTTTCTGTTAGGACACTATTGGCATATAAGCATGGAACTGATTTCTGTATATTAATTTTGTATACTGCTAGTTTGCTGAATTCATTACCAGTTCTATTAGTTTGTTGGTGTAATCTTTGGGGTTCTCTATGTACAGAGTCATGTCATCTGAGAATAAAGACAGTTTTACTACTTCCTTTCCAGTTTGGATGCCTTTTATTTCTTCTTGTGTTATTTCTGTGGGTAGGACTTCCAGATATATGTTGAATAAGAGAGGTGAAAGCAGATATACTTGTCTTATTCCTGATCTTAAGGGGAATACTTGTAACTTTTGCCTGTTGAGTATGGTGATGGCAATCGATTTGTCATTTGTGGCCTTTATTATGTTTAGCTCTGTTCCCTCTACTCCCACTTTGCTAAAACTTTTATCATAAATGGATGCTAAATTTTATCGAATGTTTTTCTATGTCTGTTGATATGATCATGTGTTTTTTATACTCCATTTTGCTTACATGGCGAATCACATTGATTGATTTGTGAATGTAGTACTAACCTTATACTCCCAGAAAAGAACACCACTTGATCATGGTGTATGATCTTTATGATGTGTTGCTTTATTCTTTTTTTCTAATACTTTGTTGAGGATTTTAGCATCTGTGTTCATCAGATATTGGTCTATATATTCTTTCTGTGCAGTGACTTTTCTGGTTTTGGAATTAGGGTAAGGCTGGCCCCTGAATCAAGTTTGGGAGCCTTTCTTTCTCTTGAATTTTATTAAATAGTTTGAAAAGGAGAGGTGTTAGTTCTTCTTTGTATGTTTGGTAAAATTACCCTATAAAGCCATGCTTTTGTTTGTTGGCAATTTTTTGATTACTGCTTCAGTTTCACTAGGTGTAATTTATTTATTCAGATTCTCTTTTCTTCCTGATTTAGTTTTAGAAGATTGTATGTTTCTAGAAATTTATCCATTTTGTCCACGTTGTCCAGTTTGTTGGCATATAGTTGTTCATAATGTTTTCTCACAGTCTTTTGTATAGCTGCAGTGTCAGTCATTTGTCCTCCTTTATTTGAGTTTATTAACTTGGGTACTCTCTTCTTCTTTAAGAGTCTGGTTAAAGATTTTTCAATCTTGTTTATCTTTTCAAAGAACCAGCTTTGGATTAATTGATCTTTCGTATTATTTTTTTCAGACTCTATGTCATTTATTTTTGCTCTGATCATTATTATTTCCTTCTTTATAGGTACTTTGGGCTTTGTTGTTCTTTTTCAAGTTCCTTTAACTGTGAAGTTAATTTTTTTTTTTATTTGAGCTTTTTCTTGCTTTTTGAGATAGGCCTGTAATGCTATGAATTTCCCTCTTAGGATTTCTTTCTCAGTGCTCCACAGATTTTGGATGGTTTTGCTCTCATTTTCATTTTTTAAGGTATCTTTTTAAATGGATCTCATTGTTGACCCATTAATTGTTTAATAGCATGTTGTTTAGCTTCCATGTTTTGTGCAGTTTTTATTGTTCTTCTTGTGATGGATATCTAGTTTCATAGCATGTGGTCACAGAAGATCCTTGATATGATTTCAATCTTCTCAACTTTATTGAGACTTGTTGTGTGTCCTAATATGTGATCTACTCTAGAAAATGTTCCATGTGCACTTGAAGAGTATGTATATGCTGCTGCTTTGGGGTGAAATGCTCTGAAGGCATCAATTAAATCTATTTGATTTAGTGTGTCATTTAAGACCACTGTCTTCTCATTGACTTTCTGCCTGGAAGATCTATGCTTTGAAGTCAATAATGTGAAAAAGTCCCAGACTGTGACTGTATTTCTGTCAACCTCTCCCTTTAGGTCCATCAAAATTGGCTTTATATATTGAGTTGCTCCTATATTGGGTACATAAATGTTTCCTAGGGTTATATCCTCTCATTAGATTTCTCCCTTTATCATTATGTAGTATCCTTTGTCTCTTACTATAGACTTGTATTTTATTTTAAGTTTGGGGCTAAATTACTTCTTTTTTAAATTTTTGTGTAATTACAGTTGTCCCCATTCCACCCATGACTCTCCCCTGCCCTACCCACCCCCACCTCCCACATTCAGTCCTCCCCCCACCCTGTTGTCTTTGTCCGTGGGTCCTTTCTACATGTTCCTTGATGACCCTTCCCCTTCTCTGCCTCATCATCCCCTTCCTCCTTCCCTTCTGGTTACTGTCAGTTTGTTCTTTATTTTCATGTCTCTGGTTCTATTTTGCTCACTTGTTTCTTTTGTTATTTAGGTTACACTTATAGTGAAATCATATGGTATTTGTTCTTCATTGCCTGGCTTATTTCACTTAGCACAATTCTTTCCAGTTCCATCCATGTTGTCACAAAGGTTAGGAGCTCCTTCTTTCTTTATGATGCATAATATTCCATTGTATAAATGTACCACAGTTTTAAAGTCTATATTGTTGGGCATAAGGACTGTTCCCTCAGATTTTTTGTTTTCCATTTACATGAAATGTCTTCTCTTTTCCGTACCTTTACCTTTATTCTGTGTGTGTCTTTTAATCTGAGATAGAGCTCTCAGAGACAGTATATAAATGGGTCCTGTTTTCTTATCCATTCAGCTATACTTTGTCTTTTGGTTGGAGCATTTAAGCAATTTACATTTAAGGTGATTATTGATAGATATTTGCATAGTTCCATTTTATTGTCAGACTGTTTTCCTTTTTTTTTTTTTTTTAATTTCTGTTTTTCTTCTTTTTAAAGCAAGCCCTTTAACATTTGTTGCAGTATTGGATTGGTGTTAACAAACTCCTTTAGCTTTTTTCTTGTCAGGAAGCTCCTTATTTCTCCAATGTTAAATGAGAGCTTTGTTGGGTAAAGTAGCCTTGATTGTAGATTCTTGTTTTTTATCACCTTGAATATTTCACACCACTAGCTTCTGGTCTGATATTTCCATTAAGTAACCAGATGACAGTCTAATTGGTAGTCCTTAGTAGGTAACTACCTGCTTCTTTTTTCTTTTGGCTTTTAGGATTTTTTCCTTGTCTTTAAGCCTTGTCATTTTAATTATGATGTGTCTCTGTATAGGCCTCTTTGGGTCCAACTTGTTTGAGACTCCCTGAGCTTCCTGGACTTGTGCGTCATTTTCCTTCACCAGATTAGGAATGTTTTCAGTTATTATATCCTCAAATAGGTTCTTGATCCCTTGCTCACTCTATTCTTCTGGTATTCCCATGATGCAGATATTGTTATGCTTCATGTTGTCCAAAATGTTTCTTTAGCTCTCCTCATTTTTTTAAATTCTTTTTGCTTTTCTGACTGTGTATTGTTTTTACTTTGTCTTCTAAATCACTAATGTAACCTTCTGCTTCATCTAACCTACTATTTATTCCTTCCAGTGTATTATCTATTTCACATATTGCATTATTTATTTCTAACTGGTCTTTTTTATGGTTTCTACATCCTTTATAAGCTTTTGATTATCCTTATAATCATTACTATAATTTCTCTATCTGATAAACTGCTTGCTTCCATTGTATCTAGTTCTGCTGGAGAAATTTATTGTTCTTTTGGGGGTTCATTTCTTTATCTACCCATTTTAGCTGCCTCCTTGTATTTTCTGCCTTAGTTGTTAAGCTAATTAGTTGTTAAACAGATCAGTTGTTAAACTAATTAAGCTATATCCAGCAGACTGGCTTAATCTCTACAGGGTGGAGCAGAGTAATTCCTATGGGAAGGGTCTTCCTTCCCCTCAGGCTGATGCCACTAGGAGAGGAGTACTTGGCCTGAATAAGATGACTTTGGCAGTATGGAGTATGACTCAGTATTGGGATCCTGATGGCTGTTCCTTCAGTTCTTTCCCTGGAGGCACCAATCCCAGACTCTACTGAAGTGTTTTTAGTCCACTCTGCCCTTCCTCTGCCGTAGCCCAGCATAAGTGGCACTAAATGAAATTTTGTGTGTTGGCCCTTTAAGAGGGTCTCTGAGTTTTTGCCCATCTTTTTCTGGCAGACAGAAATCCTGCTGCTTTTCACAGTTGGATGTTTTCTGGGTTTATTTCTGGCTCTGCTGCTGTAGGCGAAGGAGTCGAGCTTGGTGTTTAGACCACACACTTCTCAGGGGAGCCCACCCAGCTGCTGAAATATCCCCCAGGATCTGCAGCTGCCCCACCTGGAAGCCCAGCCAGGCATCTTTCATCTCCACACTCCCTACCAGTCACTTTGTGATGAAGTGGTTTCTTCTGTCTGTCTGTGGTTATAAGACTTCACTCCAGCTAGTGTTCAATTGGTTATTCAGGATGGTTTTTCTACAATTTGGTTGTAATTCCAGATTGATCCTTGGAGGTGGTTAGTGTTGTTTCCACTTACTCTTCCACCATCTTGGTTCTCTTGAGACTGTCTCAAGACATTGTATGTTTATGCCCCCTTTGTCAAATATTAATTGATCATAAAGACATGTGTTTATTTCTGGGCTCTCTATTCTGTTCCATTTATGTATGTGTCTGTTCTAATGACAGTATCAGATTGTTTTGATTGCAGTGGCCCTTTATCATAGTTTGATTTCAGGTATTGCGATGCCTCCAACTTTGTTCTCCCTTCTCAAGATTACTGAGGCTATTTGGGGTATTTTTTGGTTGCATAAAAATTCTTGGAATATTTGTTCTAGACCTGTAAAATATGTCATTGGTATTTTCATAGAAATTGTGTTGAATCTATAGATTGCTTTAGATAGTATGCATATTTTGATGATGTTAATTCTTCCAAACAGGGCATGATTTCATATATTTGCATCTTCCTCTATCTCTTTTTCAGTTGTTATACAGTTTTCCAAGTACAGATCTTTTACCTCCTTTGTTAAATTTATTCCTAGGCACCTTATTTTGTTGTTATTATTGTTGTTGCTTCAGTGAAAGGTATTTTTTCTTAGTTTCTCTTTCTAGTAGTTCATTGTTGCTGTATAAAAATGCCCTCAATTTCTGCATATTGACGTTCTACCCCACAACAAAGCTTAAGTCAAGTAGCTTTTTAAGTGGACCCTATAGAGTTTTCTATGTGAACTCTCATGTTTGCAAATAATAACTATTTTACTCTCTCCCTTCCAATCTGAATGTCTTTTAATTCTCCTTTTTGTCTGATCACTGTGGCTTGGACATCCATTACTATGTTGAACATGACCAGCAAAGCAGACACCTTTGTCTTGTTGCTGATCTTAAGGGAAACACTTTTAGTTTTTGCCTATTGAGTATGGTGTTGGCAGTAGGTTTTTTTCATATATGGCCTTTATTATGTTGAGGTATGCTCCTTCTAGTCCCACTTTGCTTGTTTTTTTTTTAATCACAAATAGGCACTGGGAGACTTCCAGCCAAGATGGAGGTGTAGCTGGACATGCTGTGCCTCCTCACAACCAAGATTAAAGACAACAGAAATATAGAACAAAAAAAAAAAAAGAAAGAAAGAAAGAAAGAAAGAAAAGAAAACCCAACCAGGACAGAGAGAAAATTGAATTGTGCAGAAGTCCTACAACAACAATTCACCCAGACCAGTAAGAGGGGCAGATTCAACAGCCGACTGAGTCCACAGCTGGTGGAGTCAGATTGCGGTGGGATAAGCTGGTGGTGATTCCAGGCATGCAGTCACTCCTGGCACACAGGCGGCAGTATTGCCAAATGTGAGGTGGCCAAGTGGGGTGCACAAGGTGGCAGACCGCAGACACACATTCACGCACAGATAAACCAGGCAAAAACAGGCAGCAAGACAGACTGCCTCTAGGACATCTTTAAACATCCCAACATCTGGATTATAGGGGTACCACAAGGGGAAGAGGAAGAGCAACAAGTGGAAAACTTATTTGAACAAATAATAAAGGAGAATTTCCCCAATCTGGCAAAGGAAATAGACTTCCAGGAAGTCCAGGATGCTCAGGGAGTTCCAAAGAAGGTGGACCCAAGGAAGCACATGCTAGAACACATCACGATTACATTACTCAAGATTAAAATGAAGGAGAGAATTCTAGAAGCATCAAGGGATAAAGGCAGAGTCACCTACAAAGGAGTTCCCATCACACTGTCAGCAGATTTCTCAAAAGAGACCTTACAGGCAAGAAGGGGCTGGAAAGAAGTATTCCAAGTCATGAAAGTCAAGGACCTACATCCAAGATTGCTCTATCCAGCAAAGCTGTCATTTAGAATGGAAGGGAAGATAAAGTGCTTCTCAGATAAGGTCAAGTTAAAGGAGTTCATCATCACCAAGCCCTTATTCTATGAAATGTTCAAGGAACTTATCTAAGAAAAAGAAGATAAAAAATATGAACAGTAAAAAGACAGCAAACTCTCAGATATTAACAACCTCACCTAAAACAAAAGCAAATAAGCAAACAACTAGACCAGGAGCAGGAACACAAAAATGGAGATCACATGGAGGGCTTGCAACAGGGAAGCGGGAGGAGGAGAGGGGGGAAAAGGTGCAGAGAATGAGTAGCATTGATGGTGGGTAGAAAATAGACAGGGGGAGGGCAAGAATAGTGTGGGAAAAGTAGAAGCTAAATAACTTATGAAACATGGACATGAACTAAAGGGGGGAATGTGGGTGGGAAGGGGTGTAAAGGGTGGAGGGGAATGATGGGGGAGAAATGGGTCAACTGTAATAGCATAATCAATAAAATATAATTTAAAAAATAAAATAAAATAAAAAACCAGAGAACTAGTTTCCACTCTGGAAAAATAAAATGAAATGAAATAGTGAAATGAAATGAAACGAAATGAAAAGAAATGAAACGAAATGAAATGAAAAAATAAAACTTAAAAAAACAAATAGGTGCTGGATTTTATCAAATACTTTTTCTGCATTTAGTGATATGATTATGTAATTTTTGTATTTCATTTTAATGTGAAATATAACATTTATTGATATGCAAATATTGTACCATCCTCAAATCCCTGGAATAAATCCCACTTGATCATAGTGTACGATCTTTTTAATGTATTGCTAGATCTGGTCTGCCAATATTTTGTTGAAGATTTTAGCATTCATTAGAGATATAGACCTGTAATTTTCGTTGTTGTGTCTTCACCTGCTTTGGGGATTAGGATAATACAGGCCTCCTAAAAAGAGGTTTTTTTTTTTTTTTTTTTAATT
>PVKU01005054.1:0-131704 GCA_004027475.1 Anoura caudifer
CGAGTGCCCCTACCCATTGTTCTTTCCCCCAGGATCGCCCCCCTCTGTGGTTAAAGCCCCCGTTAAATGACTGCCCCCCACCACACGCACCCTGGGCTTTTCAGTTTCTTGGCGCACAGCCCTCCTCTCACCTGCCCCTGCCCCCAGACCCCGTGGCACAGTGCTCTTCTGACTTTCTCTCTCCCGAGCCTTGGGCCTGTCTCCTTGGCTGGCTCTGTTTCTCCCTCCCACTCCTTAAATGTAGCCCTTTGCCTTCCCCGCGGTCTTTGGCTCTGCCAGGGCCCCTCAGTGATTTTCCCATGGGGCACCTTTCAGCGAGGTACGATTTCTGAACCAGGAGGTGTATCCTGACCGCCTACAGTGCCTGACGGAGTCGGAAGAAACCGCTGTGGTGACTCATTGCACTATATAAATGTATCAAATCAACACGCCCTGTTCCTTAAACTCACACGATCTTATACGTCAGTTATATTTCAAAAAGACCCATTATGATGGTTATTCCCAATTCCTCACCGGAAACTTTTGCCTTTATGTTTGGCTGGCACCTCAGATTTATTATGACTGAAGTCAAACTCAGCCTTTCTTCCCAGACCTCATACCTGCTGTCCTCATGGGCCCCTCTGCTGTCCTAGCCACGCAGGTGAACACACCCAGCGTCCTCTGTGTGTCCTCCACCCTTTCCCCCCACTCAGGGCTAACAGAGTAATCTGCTTTATCATGCACTTGTGTTTCCTCCTTTCCATGATCTCTGCCCTTCGCCAGTTCAGACCTCATTTTCTCTTTACCAGAGTTACAGCAGCCCCTAGCTCATGCCCCTGCCAGAGGAAAAGCACATGGTGGCCAATGGCTGTGACTTGTTCATCCCTTTACCTGTCACAGCCCTGAGAGCAGTGGCTGTGACTTAGTGCTTCTAAGAGATGAACAAACAGATTTGAGTGTGCTAGGATGCTAACTTATAAAGCATATGGGCAGTAAATTCCAGAGTAGTGGAGGGTTTTTCCTTGGAATTTAAACACAATAGCCTGACAACACTAAATGGCTAGGGGGCAAATGACTAGTCATCACCCAAAGGAGAGCTGAGAAACAAAGCAGGAATAAGCTCAAGAAAAGCTGAGTAAATTGCGGGCTGGGGGCCCATATGAGATGAATGGCTGTTTCCTAGCCTGACGGTTCAGAGAGAACCTGCCACTGTCCTCTTGCTCTTTGCTGTCACTGTTGAAGACCAGCGCTTGTCCCAGTGATCCGTAGACTTGACCCCACAGCGCGTACACCGTTCCCTTAAGGAAAGGGCTCACGGGGGGTCCCAGGCGCAGCAGGAAGGCAGGAAAGTGCTGGGAGAACGTCAAAGCCTCACATCGCGGAGGAGAAGTGGGCCTCTCCAGGCACCCCGAGGTGGCCTTCCTCGTTCCTGGCGGGAATTTTCTGTTGAGCTGTAATGTTCCTTCTCAAGTTCCTGTTTCTGGGGTTGCCCTAGGAGACCCTTGAACATGACTGTTCCACGGAGGGTCCCATGTTCCAAGTACCAGGTGTCTTCGCCCAAAGCCACATGACTGTGTTCAGGGCAATTCAGAACTAATATGAGCAAATTTCAGATCCAGGGGCAGTGGAAATTTTGTCTACCGATGTTTAGTGATTTTTGAGCTCGTAGAGGAACTCTGTTTATGCTCCTGTCTTTGAGAAATGAAACATGCAGTCCCATGTGGGACGCAGAGAGGTGGACAGGGATTTCTTCTGCAGCTCTCCATCCTATCTGGAAAGAATTTTAAGCGTCTCCCAGGGTCCCTTTCTCCAACACACTCATCACCTGGTCAGAATCACCGTCTGCCTCCCTTCTGACAGGAACATTCTGTTCCCTTGTAAACAACGGCTGATCCCCTCGAAGCTTATTGGAATTTAATGTTTCCCTGGCTAGGTTTCCTGGAACTTGATTTGCATCGCGCCATCATTCCAGCAAAATCACCAGAGAAATGCAGTTTGGACATGATTCCGGACCTCAAAGCCATGGACCCCCTTAAAGTGAAAACGGCCTCCCTCTTTGAACAGAAGTCCATGAGAGGATGGTGGCCGTGCTACGCAGACAGAGACGGCTCCCGGGTGATGGCTGTACGAGCGTTTCTCATTTCCTGGCTGGGGGTCCTTCGGGCCTTACGTCATTTAGGTTTTCTCTTTATCAATAGATTTACTCCGGATAAGATAAGGAAGTGCCAAATTGGTGGGATTTTAGGTTAAGGGAACGGCTTGTGCCTGGGATCACAGGAGATGGTGTCCACAAGTACATGTTTGAGGTTGAGTGGAAGGTGAAGGCTAAGAATTGCCAAAGAATCTGGATGCCAGAGAGGTTGCACAGTATTTCTTTAGGACCCTCCTTCACCAGGAAGGCTAATTTATGCTGAGCTACTAGTACAGTTTAGTACAGAAAAGGAAACTTCAATTTTGAGCTGTTCTCATTTAAAAAAAAAAAAAAAGGATGAAGTGGGGATTCAGACATTCACTGGCAAGAAGACCATAACTTACAAGCAAGTTTGGAGAACTCAGGATGTATTCTGATATAGAACCATGTCACAAAAGACTACCCAACTCATTATGCATTATTAATTTTAGTTAACAGTCTACATCACTGATTACAAACCAGACAACATGCTAAATGCCTTACATTCTTAACTTTGCTTTTTAAAACAACTTTGAAGTATAATATATATAAATAAGCTGCAACCATTCAGATTGCACAATTTGATGAGTTTTGACAGATGTATGTACTCGTGAAACTCCTGTAATCAAGATCTAGAACATTCCCATACCCCAAAAGTTTCCTTGTGCCCTTTGCAGTCCATCGCTCCTCCCAAGCCCACCCAGGAAATCACTTAACTGTTTTCTGCCTCTGAAGATCAGTTGGCACATCATCTCATTTAGTTCTGCTGACCACCCCAAGGAAACATTATCCCCTTTTTATAAGATTCAAAAACCCAGGCTTGGAGAGATGGAGCATCTTGCTGTAGGCAGACACCCAGCTTTGTCTGACTCGTCATCAGTGCCCCACCACCTACGTGCATGTCTGGTTGGGGGTCTCAAATGGCTGGTCTTTCAGCCTCTGTTTTCCTCTTGTGCACATGAGGATAATATCAGTTCCTGCTGTACAGGGTTGTGGTGAGCACTGCACAAGATTGATCATCCACGAGGCAGGGTTAAGCAGGGCCCAGTGCATCCCTGAGGAACCTGTGAACAGAGAGGCAGCATTCATTCATTCATTCATTCATTTATTCGTTCATTCACTCAGTCATTTATTCAGCTAGCATACATTGACTCTGCGCTGTGCCATGGGGGTCCACGGTAAGCACGAAGCATGGGGGCTCTCTGGGAGCTTACAGTTAATGCTGATTAAGTATTAGACATTGTTATGAGCAGTACCTAGGTTAGCCTGGGTCCCAGTAAAGTTACAAAGGAAGGTGTGTGAGAAGGCAAGGAGATGGATGTGAGAAGGTTAGAATGACAGGGATACAGAGAGTGACGAGCAGGGAGCAGGGGAAGCAATTTGTCCTCTTGAGTTCCCACGAGGAGCCAGTTCAGAAACATGTGGAAGAGGAAATGTGATGAAATCTCTTGAGGAAAATTCAAGGCAATCGCGGGATTGTTTTACAAGAATAAAAATCATTGCTTGGGGAATACTCCTTGGGCTGAAGTGAAAATATTTGTGAAACATGATGTCATGTGTTTAACCTGTTCTGCTTTACTGAAGGGGAAAGTGGAGATGACGTTGGAAATCCTTAATGAGAAGGAGGCCGACGAGAGGCCAGCCGGGAAGGGACGGGATGAACCCAACATGAACCCCAAGCTGGACCCTCCAAAGTGAGAGCCTTCTTTGTTCTCGGCCTCGGCTCATCCCCAGACACCTGCAGTCTGAAAGCCCCCCTTCCAATTGGCTTAATAGACTGGATTAGCTTTTGTCCTTCTAATTTTGTACTTGATAGTGGGGGGTGGAGAGGTTGGTGATGTGGCTTTATTTTAACCACTCTCCCTTCTCAAGAAACCAAAGTCCATTGTGACTTTACCATCGTAGGAAGCTGTAGAAGGTTCAAGAATCTTCCTTGGCCAATTAAGGGGAATAATATCTTTTCTTGACATTATAAATGTTATCAATTATTCTGGAGATGGTGGTATGCCCTGAGGTAAAATGTCTGACCCTCATGAGCTGGCTAGGTAAAACCCTTTCTTTGCAATGCAGCCGACCAGAAACTTCTTTCCTCTGGTTCACCAACCCGTGTAAGACCATGAAGTTCATCGTATGGCGCCGATTTAAGTGGGTCATCATCGGCCTTCTGATCCTGCTGATCATTCTGCTCTTCGTGGCTGTGCTCCTGTACTCCTTACCGGTGCGTGTCCTGGGCCCCTCGTGGTGGTTTTGTGTGTGTGCACGCGCGTGTGTGTGCATGCGTGCTTGCACGCACATGTGCACTGTGCTTGGTCATCTAACTTGGGACTTGCCTTTGTTGCTCTTCAAAAGAGTGACTGACTTAGGAGTTGTGGCCTCACAACCCTTCAGCCTTTGGAAAATTTACCATAATGTGTCCTGTAGTTAGAATTACATTCTTAGGGTTTCAGGAATTTCAGGCAAAACTCTATGGTCTGAAAAACGCTTTGGTGTCAGGAATTCTAGGAGAAGTCTCTCAGGGCTTTATCAGTGGACTGTAGCCAGCGCTTTTAACTGACCTTGCTGCCCTCAGACTCTCTGTCCTGTTATTCACAGACCCCCAAATCTGGCCTCGCATGGATCTACACCACACTGAGCTCCACCCAGTCTAGAGAGTTGCCCCTCCCCCAACAAGCATGGCCCTTACCTGCCAGGACGCCTTTGCCAGTGCTGTTCCTTCACCCATGTGTTGTCATCAACATTCATTAAGGCCCACGTCCCATAGCCTCCCCCTTAAATTCCCCTTAATCATCCCAGTCCAAATGGGGATTTTGCCTGTGTGCTTGGAAGTAGTGCTTTCATTCCTTCATTCAAGAAATTTGTTTAAAAAAAAAAAAAGAAACTTGCTGAGCATCTACTATATGCTAGGAACTGGGGTGTACACATGGCCACGGCATGATTTCTGCCTACACACTTTATAGCCCAGGGACAAGCAGACGTATGAACAAGTGAACTTCTATGAGAGGCAAGCTATTACAGTGATAGGAACAAAGGATCGTAAGAGCCTGTCGCTGAGGATGGTTTCGGTAAAGAGGGGACATTTCAGACCAGTTTGCCAAGTGGGGAAGGGGTAATCCGGGCATTCAAGTACTTTTATCTCAATTCATATGAATAATAATAGAGATTTGCCTGTGTTGAGTGGCATCGGCATAGAACCACGCTCACAGGGATTTTGTGTCTTTGCTGCCCCCCCCCATGTAATACTTTCAGTTTGTTAACTCTAAGGACATGCACACTATTTTCTAACCACAGGTAGTCCAGTCTGTCTTGACCATCTAAAAAATTCCTCATAGTTCGTTTTTCTTGATTTAGATCCTATTGATTTAAACTAGTTGTTCTCAGTAAGGGGAGATTTTGCCCCCCAGAGGGCACTAGGCGATGTCTGGAGACACTTTGGTGGCCACAGCAAGGACGTGCTGCTGGCATTGGTGGGTGGGGGAGAGGCCAGGACACTGCTGGACAGCCTGCCAGGCCCAGGGCAGCCCCCAACAGGAAACAGTCATCTGGTCCTAAGTGTCAATAGTGTCAAGGTTGAGCAACCCTAACTTAAATATATATATATATATTTTTTTACACTGGTTTTGCTTCCTTTTCAGAACTATTTGTCCATGAAGATTGTGAGGCCAAATGCATAGTGAAAGCAGAGTCGTCTTTTCAAGAGTCATCAGCAAGGAGGGAGTCCTATCTGTGTTTACGGACCAAACTCAAGAGCGGTTTTGTTTGTGTCGGAGGCAACATTCTGGGGGCAGGTCCCACTACTTTGCCAGAGCCCCGCAGTTCCCTCGGGGTCCAGGCCCTGGGAAGTCAGGCCAACTAGCAACATTTTTATCATGTTATCTTTTAAAGTATTATAATTTTTACCATATTTTTCAGAATATTTTTCAAGGTGGCTGGTTCCATTTAAAAATCACCTTTTTTGTATATGTCCTTAGTTCTATAATTGAATTTTTGGAAGTTGCTGAAATCAAATTTGAAGATTCCTACATCTTGACCTCATATTCTTCTCACTTGTATTCAACAAAAAGAACTGTGCATTATAAAAACAGAATAGTTAGAGTCATTCTTATTTATGCCTGCAACCACATTATGGTATTTCATAAGGATAAGTGTCATGAGAATCTGCTCAACCTCCCTAATAAACCCAAATAAAAACATTTCACTTTTAACACGTAGCTGTCTGTTGTAGCTTCGGGCTGACTTGGGAGGGAGACAGTTCTAGTCCCCTGGGTCTCAGCGGATGAAATGCCACAGCACACCACTCGGCCACCAACCCGCTGTACGAGTGCCACCAAATTATGGCCAGTGAGTCACACTGAGGCTCATATAATAAGAAAAGCTAACACTTATTAAAAATACTGATTCCATGCACAGCACTGTTTGAAATGCTGCATGTGTAACTCACTCAGTCCTCAAGGTAACCCTATGAGGGTAGGTAACATCATTAACCCCATTTTGCCGTTGAAATTAAGGCAGAAAGAGGTTAAGTTGCACGAGGCCACACAACCAGTGCATGGTAGAGCCGGAATTCGAACCCAGGCAGTCTGGGTTCTTCCCTGCTTCATTTCCTTTAACCACAATGCAGCACCGCCTGTGGGAGGGCTGTCGCGAGGAGCATGGAGCTGAGATGGTCACACAGTGAGCGACGGCAGCAGCCCAGTGTGACTCCGTGCCAACGGCAAAGACAGCGTGTCTTCTAACACGAGCGAGGACCTTGTCCTGTTGCTGTAACAGACCCTCATCGGGTTCTGTTCCCAGAGCAACCCACAACTGAGGGGGATGGGAAGTGGTGTGAAAATGGTGATGCTTGTGAGCATTTAGACAACGTCGTAGCCCGAAGGTGACTGTCTTGGCATTATTGCTGAGTCATTTCATATTTTGAACGTTTTAATTCCCTTCAAGCTTCTGCCCAAAATCGTAGCATTCAAAGGGTGCTCCAGAGGTAAAAATGTGGAGACACAGCACCAGCTGAATTGGAACCCCTGCCGCTCGCCCCCCCCCCCCACTGGCCCCTCGAGGGCACCTTGCAGGCTTTCCCCTCAGTCTGCACAGGTCACATCCACGTAACCTTTGAGATCACATGGTACCTACACCAAACCACTGCTCTCTAACAACACCATGTCATCTTGCTTGCAATTAACAAAAGATCTACAGCTTTTATCTAATGTAGGGGACACCTAATAATGAAAGGGAGACAGTCTTTTTTTTTTAATAGTGGGTTTGTTTTTTTTTTTTTTTTGGAGAAAAAAGTAGCTCCACAAAACAAAGTTTTGTGGCAAACCTGCTATTGTGACTGCTTAACAATCAGTATGGCTTGACACACCGACCGGAGCTGATGCATCACCCCATCACAGTGGACAAGGGCTCTAAAAAATTCGGCCCTGGCCACTGTGGCTCAGTTGGTTAGGCGTTGTCCTGCAAATGAAAGGCCCAGGGTTTGATTTCTGGTCAGAGCACATGCCTAGGTTGCAGGCTTAGTCCTGGTCAGGGTGTGTGGGAAAGGCAACCAGTCGATGTTTTTTCTCTCTCGCATGGATGTTTCTCTCCCTCTCTTTCTCCATCCCTTTACCTCTCTAAAATCAGTAAGTGTGTCCTCAGGTGAGGATTTTAAAAAATTATTTTTTTTAATTAAAACATCAATACCAAGAGGTGCAGTGTGAGTGTTAGCCTTTCAGGGACCTCACCAGTGCACTCTCCCATAGTGCCTCACTCACCTTACGGTTGCTGAGCAGAGATAAATCAATGGCTACAAAGAAAGTCTTTCCTCCTTTTTCTTCAGCACTCCTAACTGAAATTCGCCAGAGTAGCTCCTATGAGTAAATGGCAGCAAAGCTCTATTAGGAATGAACTAATTCCCAGAGAGAGTATTGAGCTGGGCTTTCTGGGTAATACTCCTTCCATTCCCCCAACCCCCAGAAAAAGCTCCGTCTTGTCAAAAGATAATGGTCCCTTATTTGAGGTTGTTAGCCGCCTGGTGACCTATAAATGATAGCTAAAAGCTGGAACTAATCACAGTCCAGTCAGATTGTCGCTTCACTGCGAATTAAATGACACTTAGTCCTAACTGATTCTAGCAAGTGCCACCATTAATGCTGGAGCCTTCATTAGGAAAATAAATCTCCATCAATGTCTTGAGGGTGACAGGAACCTGAAAACCCTGACAGCCTAACACTTGATTTTGTTTTGTTCTTCCTTTCTCCTTTTAAGGCTAGGGGAAAAAAATGTCACAATTAGACCTGCATGTTGCTTTCAAGAGCTATTTAAAAGGTGGGCATTCTGAAACCCATTTTGAAAAGAGAGCAGAGGGGCGCTGCACAGCCTGGTTTTCCAGGTGCTGGCCCAGTCGCGGCTCTCGGCCCTCTGCCTTCACCCCAGCCCGGACGGTTGTTTGTCCAAAGCCTGGAGCTGCATGTTTCACACCGCTGAGCAGATGTTGTTACAAACACAACTAGAAGCAAGGGGGCTTTCCAGAAATGACTGTGCAGTTCAGAGAAAGTACAACTTGACTACCATATGGGGAACCAACGCTGACAAAGATTTCAAAGTTTAAAAACCCCCTACAGTTGAAATATTTCATGCTAAATAGGTTTCTTTGTGAGGCCAACACATTCAGTATCTGGACTATATGCACGCAGCCTCCCCAGGCAGATGGGAATTCCATTCCCAAGAATGCTTTTCAAAGTTGGCTTGATGTGCAATTTGTTCGTAATGGAGTCGACGTTGTAAATAGATTAAGCACCCGCCATCTTTGCAGCTGAGTTTTGTGTTTGTTCAGCGTTGAATGGCAACTCCCTAATCTTTCTTAGGTTAAACATAATGGGGTCCTAAGGAAGATCAAAGGAAGGCTGCTTTCCCTTTGGATATACGTGCCCAAAATGAAATGCCAGAGTTCATGAAGTTCAAGAAAAACACAAGAGAAACGTGTAGCGCAGACTAACGGCAAAACCTAATGGGTAAGGGAACATAATGAAAAACACAGGCCCACCATCTGTACGGCCAAACTCATAACTCCAGGATTACAACTTTGTAGGACATGCAGACTCTAGATTTTTACTATTTAAATAAACGTAACAAGAAAGAAAAATCATATTTTTTTGACTCACACGGAGTAAACTGAATGCATCTCAAGGCAACCTGATTTTGCCAAAATTTATTTCAACTCCTTAAAAAGGCCCATTCAGTCTTTGACTAATATTAATGCGCCACTTCCATGTGTTTTCACACAAATCCTAGAGCCAAACCCGTAATCCTCTCCCCGTCATATTTCAGCTCAGTCCTGCCCCAGCAATTATCGGGAGGAGGACCAGGACCATCCAGCTGGATCCCGATGCGGCACGGCAGCCTCTCGGATGAGGTTTCACCTGGGTCAACAGGATAAACCCAATGAATGAATGGAATCCTGTCTTAGAGGCGGCAGGAGCACGGGGCCAGGGATCCCAGACGTCTGGAAGTCTGCGAGCTTCCCCCACTCCAGCACAGCGTGACACTGTGCCTTTGGGCATCTCCTCTCCAGCTCCCTGGCCCTCCCTTGTGAAAGTCAGTGCTGAACTGAATTATCTCACCTGTTTTGTGTTATGGTTCTGCTTGTCTGTAGCTCAGTTTCCTCATCTATAAAATTGGGACAATGATCTTCATAGAATGATCGGGAAGATAAAACGATTTAAAAGATGCAAAAGTGTTCACAACAGTGTTTGGGACAAAGCAGCACTCCATGCACTTTATTTATCATCCTAATCATTAGCAGCAGCAGCAGCATTGTAAGACAGGAGCAGGCAATCGGATACGCGTCAGAAGGTGACGGACAGTGACAGACACGTTTTGAAATGTAGCCTTTGAGAGTATGGGAATCACTGCTATCCAAGAGGATGCTGACTACCCCCCACCCCCCAACAAGTTCTAACTGTACATCCCTAATTAGAGAGAGCAGGTAAAAGTGCTAAGGCAGAGCCACAAAAAATTAAACATAGAATTACCATGTGACCCAGCAATTTTACTTCTGGATACATATCCTAAAGAATTGAAAGCAGAGACTCACCCAAGCTCGTGGCAGCATTATTCACAATAGCCAAAAGTTTAGAGTGACTCCAGTATCCATCAGCAGATGACTGGATAAGGAAAATGTGCTATGGGGGAGAGACTCAGAGATGGAGAGCAGGATGACAGCTTGTGGGGGTGGTGCAGTGATGGTGTGGATGGTTGAGCAAAAAGCAAAAAGGACTCATGGACACGGACAACAGTGTGGTGATTGCTGGGGGGAAGGGGGTGTAAGGGGGCTAAATGGTAATGGAAAAAATACAATGAAGATTAAATTTAAAAAATAATTCTTTGCTGTGGGGCTGTCTTATGCATTGGAAGATGTTTGCTGAACCCCTGGCCTCTCCCCACTAGAGGCCAATAGTGGGAGGCAGCTGACATACTCGAAATACCCAGATCAATAACGTTATTGGTGAAAGTGAAAATTGTGTCTTATATTTTACTGAAAATAGTAAGCAGACTTTTTGGCCAACCCAATATTTTATGTGTCCATTTCTTCTCAAGTTTCTTTATGGAGGAGAGTGGGATATCTATCTTTTATGAGATGTTTAAAAAAATTAATTATGGTAGTGCATATAAAGAGCCTATTGCTGTGCCAAACATAGTATTGGCTAATATTTTTTAAAAACTTTTTAAAAAGATTTTATTTATTTATTTATTTTTAGACAGAGGGGAAGGGAGAGAGAAAGAAAGGGAGAGAATCAATGTGTGGTTGCCTCTCGCGCACCCCCTACTGGGGACCAGGCCTGGCAACCTAGGTAGGCATGTGCCCTGACTGGGAGTTGAACTGGCAACCTTTTGGTTCACTGGCCATTACTCAATCCATTGAGCTACACCAACCAGGGAAATATTTTTTATCATCATCAATCATCATCATTGATTACTATGAACATGGAAAACTACCTTTACTCAAGTTTAAGAGCACAACTAGTTTTTTAAAACGTTCAGAACGTAAATGTAATTCTCCTTCACATGAACAATTTCCTGCATGTAATTTATTTTAAAGCCCCTAAACATTCACTTACGAAATTTAAAAAATGTGGCATGTACATATACAATGGAATGTGTTTCAGCCTCAAAAGGGGAAGAAATTCTGACAGATGCTGTGGACGAGCCTTAAGACATTACATCAAGTGAAACAAGCTGGACGCGGAAGAACAAACACTATACAATTCCACTTAGAAGAGGCACCTGGAGTGGTCAGACTCGCGGAGACTGAAAGCAGAACGGAGGTTGCCAGGCCCGCTGGGAAGGAGGAGGGGAGTCAGCGGTTGATGGACACGGAGCCTGCACTTTGGAAGATGCAGAGCTCTGTGGGTGGGCGGTGGTGCCGGGAGCACAAGAGCGTGAATGCGCCTCGTGCCAGTGAACCGGACACCTAGAAATGGTGAGTTTTGTGTTATGTGTTTTACCACAAACATAAAAGTGCGAAGAGAATGAAAGGTCCCTCCCCTCAGACAGACCCCTCCGCGAAGTCAGGGACCTGCCTCCCTGCCATGCGCTGGGGAGGCCCTCGCAGGCCCTGGGAAGCCCAGCGCAGGCCCTGGGAGGCAGGTGACCCTTGCTAACTGACCGAGGGGGGGTCCTGCCTCCTGACCAAATCCCAGGTCACAAAGGGGCATCCTGACGGCTAAACTCACACCTGTGGACATGCTTTGTTTGGCCCAGATTTCCTTTTTATAATTAATTGCCATTGTTTAGAAACTGGGGCAGGAGGGTAGTTTATATTTTGAGCTTTCCTCGGCAAATTGTAGGATCTGTCAGTACTTCCCAGAACAAAGACTGGCTGGAGCCACGTGCCTGCCAGTCCACCACCGGTACCTGCCCACCTCCTCAAGATGCTGAGCGTGGGCTCGGATACATTTTGTTGTCCAAGTAGCCGGAGGAGTGTCTCTAACCAAGGCACAGAAGCAACCGGAAGCCCCCGGCTAAGTAGTCCTCCCAGCCTGTCTCCACTGCGGCCACACAGCCCTGCCCTGCTGCCCTCTGGACTTAGGGCAGCTCCTGTCTCCCAGCTGGACCCGGCTCGCCCTCCCGGCTGCCCTAGGTCAGCTGGGTCCTCGATGAGTTTCCCCTCCTCGCTCCCACAGGCTGATGCACCGAGTGCAGCGTGGATCCCAGATACGGGTCACAGCAGCCCCGGGGGGCGGTCCTAGAAGGCGTGTTGCAGATAGGAGGAATCTGAGGAATAAGTCCCCTCTTACACGTAACTACAGCATAGAAGGCCTGAACGCACTTCTTACTAAGTTTTCCTTTTTTTCTCATTATTGCTTTTAAGATTTTAAAATTAAGTTATCTTCATTAGAGAAACTTTGGACAATGCTAAAAAAGCATAAATAATAAAATTTAAAAAACCCACAATCTCGCTATCATGAGCTAACTACCATTAATATTTTGCAATACTTCTAGGCTTTCCTTTTTAAGATGTAAAATTGGGGTCCCATCCTCAGAACTCCCTGGCCTTGCCTTCACAACTCTCCAGTTTTGTCGTTTGCTTTTCTTCCCCATCTTAAAATTGTATTTCGGAAACACTTTTTTCCACATCATGGAAAAAAACAATGTATAATAAGTCATTTAAAATTCCATCGTATGTATTTGCTATAATTGAACTAATCCCCTGTCATGAGACATACGTTGTTTCCAATTCTTTGCTATTTTAAATAATGCTGCTTTACTTAAACATCCATGGTCAAAGGTCCTTGCCTGCATTGGGGACCCCTAGATCTATTAAACTGCGGACGCTCTAAAGGCAGGGCAGCAATGGTCACCCGACCTAGTCTATGACACAGCGCAGCCAGCACTGAATGCATAAATGAGTTTCCCATTAGTTCTTCAAGTGAAATCTCTAGAAGAAAAGTTTCTGAGTGAAAGGGCAGCAGTGTATTTAAGGCCCTTGAGAAAAATTGCCAACTGCTTTCCTGAAATGCAGTACTAATTTACCCCCCTCCCCTTGCCTCCCCCCCACCCCCACAACAACAGAGTCTGAGAGGGTTCGGGCCAGAACTGACGGCCATGCCTTAGCCACTCTGCAGCCCAATGGGGCGCCTTTCCCAAGCACTGATTACTGGACCCCCCAAGAGCAGTGCAGGGAGAAGTGGGGGCTGCCAGATCTTAATAATAAGGCTGCCATACATCTGTCCTAAGGACCTCCTGTGGGGACAGTAGTCTCCCCTCTGTGACTGGAGAGGCAGAGAAATCCTCCAACACCCTTCAGAAAGAGCATCTACTTGGACTCTTTTCACTTAGAAAATGTGAATTCTGCTAAAGAACTCTCCATGTGCTTTAAATAACCTAAGCAGAAGTCCCCAACCAGGAAACTAAGATCTAAGCCCCTCTTTAAACCTCACCAACTTTTAAGTAACATTTCTCTATGTTCTTTTAAAAGAAGGGGCTTTGAGTTTGCTCCCCACAAAAAAACGAAAAGCAGAATCACACAATCAAATAGAATTTTCACAAGATTGAGACAAGGGTAAGAGAAGAGAAATACATCAAATCTAAGAGTCAATATAGTTGCTCTTATTTAGGTTTAAAAAGTGACTTGAACACCCAGGAAGGTAAGGTGAGGAAAATATCATATTGTTGTTTTCACCTGGTTGGTTAAAAACATACCAGGTTCTCAGCAAAAGCAAAGTTAATTCTTACACCAAAAGGTGATAGTAAGGTTCCACCAGGATCTTAGCACAGTTCCTAGCATTTGCTAATCAGCTGGTGTTATCTATCATTTGTAAAGTGCAGAAATACCTCTTGTAACAACTTTTAATAAAAGTCAGAGCATGAATCTATGAAATAAAAGGAAACCTCACTGAAAATGAGTCAGGAGGCCAGAAGGGGGAGCTCTCGTGCCCTACCACTCATCCTTAATTACCATAAAGGGGAAGAGACCTAACTTTTACCTCCAACAGGTTTTCTGTTTTACTACCCAGCAGAAGGAAGATTTTTCTCCCTAACAGGCAATGGCTCAGCCAATGAGCGACTGTCACAAGTGGGGGCAGGGTTGGGGGGTGGCAGGCAATGAAAAGCCACTGCCCTTGAACTCCCAGTTCCCTCCAATGGCCTCTGTTTGTAACATCCCCTCCCAACTCCTCTCTTCCTCTATGAAAGAACGCTCGCTCCTCTTCCTTGTTCTCCCAGCTTGCCTATGGTTTTGCCATAGCTTATGTGTCCTGAAATGCATTCCTGTGCTGTTCCAGAATAAAACCATTTTGTTGGTTTAAAAAAAAAAAACACACCCCTCTTTTTTTTTTAGATCAACGATATGAAAGCACAGTCCTTTGGAGGACTATGTTGCTGTTATGGCTGCGTACATAACCATTATGAAGAGTATAGCTTTTAAAATCTTTCCCAAGTACTTTTGTTTCCCACCAGACTTTTGGTAACAAACTAGATGAAGAAAAGATCAAAACCACGTTGTCTTTGGCCTCCAGGCCCCTTGCTGACTGGGGCTGTGAAGTCCCTGTGAGCCCTGCAGGTAGGTGAGAAGGCATCCAGGAGTCACACCTGGATGGAAGCCGAGCCACCTCTGCACAGAAGCAGGCTGAGCCAGTGCCCGGCCACGTGCTCCTCCCAGTGGTTTCCTCTTCCTTGAGGTTGCCACGTGAAGACTGTCTTCTCACTCCAGGCCTGAAGACTGGCACTTTCACGATGGCCTCAAAATACTAATAACAGTGGTCACACTTCCTTCTCAACACTTGTCCTTGGGATGGGGACACACAGGAAGCTGTGGATGATGGCTGCTGCCAGGAGTTCAGAGGGGCCCAGCGAGGGCACTTGTTGGAGCTGAGTTCAAGGCCGGAAGGTAGACATTTCAGGAGGGACTCCATGGCCTCTGGGAGTCAACTCTATCACCTCTAGTGTCTCTCTTCTCTTTGCTCCTCCTCTCCTTCTGTCTCCTCTCCTTCCCTCTTTGCCTCCTGGCTCTCTGTGTATGTGGTGAGCCCCTGCAGGTGTTATTGCACAGGCTGCTGGCACATGGAGCTAAGACATCTGTCAGCCCTAACAGGAGCAAAGACCCTGTCTTACTACCTGCATGTCTGCGAAGCACCAGCCTGGTGCCTGGCCAGCGTGAGCGATGCTTACTCTGTCCATGAATAAAGTGAACAGGACAGCTGTCTTGGTTCGGTCACTCCGTGTGACGCTGCATCTGTACCCAGGAGTGACACATGGTGCTGCTGTGTGGACTTCTACCCCGAAGTGCCCTCACACACAGGGAAATGGACTTTAAAGCCTGTGGGGTTTACCTGGGAGTGTGAAGTTTTTTGAAAGCCTAGTTTGAATTTATAAATTTATTCTAATTTTTGCACTCCACTTCACAATCTTTTTGCTTAACATTTTGACTCTTTGTCTGATACTGCATCTGATGAAAACTCCTCATAAAGCCTCGTCAGACCCAGAGGACATGTTTGGGGTAGTCCAACTCAAATCTAGGCTACATGGAATGCATGATAGCTACTGTGGACCCCCTTCCACCCCGAGACCCTCAGAGAGAAGCTGTCATGCTCTCTCCCCTGCCCCTCCCCAGATACCAGTAAACTGCTTCTCACACTGGCATCTCTATGTCAAGTGCTCCAGGGGAAGGAGCGAAGAAAAACATGTACGAATGGCTTGAGTAATGGTTAAGGTTCACCTGAGCATTGCTGGGCAGGCCACTTTATATAAAAATAAGTTTGTAAATAACTAGTTAAATTCCTAATCCTTCCACTCATCACCTTTGTGGATCTTCGTTGTGAATTATATTCCAAGAACATTCTCCCTGACTTTCCTGTGGTTTTTCAACCCCCTGGCACACACATCAGGAATGCCCACGCCGCCATTTAACAAGTCTTTCTGTCGTCCAAGTCCAGCGCAGTCCTGGTGAAGAGTGGGCGCACAGAGGTACGTAACTCTTCACACTCAACAGCTCTGACCAGCTCTCACAGTGCTGCGTGTCTTCCTGGGGCAGCACACACATACACAAGTCACTACGACCTGGTGTGACCACAGGTTCAGGTGCACTGTTACAATGGAGGGTTGGAAAGGAAAGAATGAGAACTAAAACAAACAAACAAACAAAAAGAAAGAAACAAACAGTAGAAAAGAGTGTGGCACAATGCCCGAGAGCCGGCCCTGAGCTGGGCTCGAGTCAAATCCTGGTTCTCTTGCATTCTCCTCGCCAGGTACAAGTTGCACAGCCTTCCTGAGCCTCAACTTCCTTTCTCCACAGTGGAGGTGATAATAATAGCACAGACATTAGAAGGTTTTTCAATGTAAAGCCCAGTGTCTAGAATTCAATAAATGCGAGTTATTACTATGATTTTAACAGAGAAATATAAACAGTTTAAGCATGGACCTGTAAATATGGCCTAACACATCGAAAAGACTATTCCGTCATAGCCTAGATTTCTTCGAGAGAAGTGAAAGGGTGTAAAAGCGGCTGCTATCGCTTCTCCTGTGTTTCAAATACTGTCCACAAGATGGCAGCAGCGGCCTCAGGTTCTCACTGAGGCTAAAAGGCATTCCATTCAGCCTGCATTCCACGGAACCCGCCCCAGACAGGCATCTCGGAGACATATTTTAAGTGGAAGGCGACCAGCGCCGCATCTAAAGGATGCCCTTTTTCTGGAATGCCATAGAAGTCTATGACTGGGCAGACAAAGACTCTCTGGCCTCGGGAAACACGAGAAATCACCCATTCATTCATTCACTCATTCATTCCTTCAGCGAATATGTACTGAGATCCTAGGGCATTCCAGGCATTCTGCAAAGGACTGAAGCAAAGGAGGCCCTGCCCTCCTGACCTCATGGCCAGTTGCGCACAAATCAAACGCTGGTAGGTCAGGGGAAAGGAGTCTTCCATCCAACTAAAAAATCACAAGCCGGTGGACTATAGTGAGGCATGATTCAAGGTTAAGCAAAGAAAAACCCACCTGGTAGGAAATTCACAGTGACTCTGCTTTGTGCGCTGACAGGAGCGGGAGGGAATCTGAAGTGATAGAAGTTGGTGGAATTGAATTACAGCAGGGGGTTTGCCCCCTGTAAAATTACTTCAGTTCCTTTCCCCACTCCTTTAAGCTAGAAATCTGGGCCAGGCTAATGGAAGCTGTCACCTGGAATGTCTGGGGCAGCTGTGCAAGGTTACATTCCAGGCTCCGAGCGAAAAATGTCAGCGATTTGCCTTTTGTCAACTGCAAATTAAAGTAATTTCCACGCAGAGGGTTTCTCCTGCTGGCAGTGAGTACCCCAAAGAGCCAGGGCTCTCTGCCGCAAGCCTTTACCTGGCGGCCCCACTAGGGCAGACACACCTGAGGAGGAAGGTGCCTCAGGGATTAGGACACAGTTTGCTTGGCTCTCCTTTCACCAAAGCACCAAACCAAGTGGGCATGGAGTTGGGCTGGGAGGTAGGAAACAGGGGTGTGTCTTTCGTCCCTCATGCCACTTTCTGGGCTGTGAGGCACAAGAGGCCCTCCGCTTTAAATACGGAAGAGAAGGTAAGCTGCCTCATGCCATGCTGCCATGACAGGAAAACACAGCTGCCGCTAATACTGAGAGTGCCAAGCACAAGCGATGCTAAGACATCCTAGCCACAGGTCACCAAATCATCCAAGAAGGTGAAAGAAGGATTATCGTCTTCACTTTATAGAAGAGGAACGAGGCTCTCTGAAGTTAAGCAGTTTGGAGAATGTCGCTGGTGTGAAGTGAAAAAAGTGGGCTTTGCACCTTCATGTGTCAAACTGAACCTGGATCCTCCGCCCCTCCACAGCCAGTTGTGTAGGTGAGTGGAAAAATGCGTTGCCACTAGAAACAAAGAGGAGTTGCTCACCTATTGATTCAGTGAGTATTTGCAGAGCACGTGTCTGCGTCGGACACTGGGCTTACAAAGGCAAGTGCTGTAGACGGCAAGTTAACCCCCAGGCAGAGGACTGGCCACCATGACGAGTCCAAGCCTGGAGACCAGAGGTGTAAACAGTCCTGGCATGTTCCTCTCACCAAGCGGGAGGCCAATACCTGGCATTTAGATGGAGAGTGAACAGACACGGCACCTTCACAGACAAACAGCATGCTTGATTGCTGATTGGATGTCACACGTGCTTAGAAGGGAAGCTTTCCGTCCCCGGGAGCACTGTCTCCCTGGGAAGACCTGTGACCTGTGCTCCCACCAACACCACTCCCCCCCGACCCAACACAGTCACAGCTGGGCCAGTGTCTGGCCGGGCACCTTGCAGATTCTGTAATCTCACCCATCATCCCCCCTAACCTGTGGCCTTGCTGGGCCTCCTCTCCTCTTCTCTTGGACCAGATGGCCTGAGGTCTCTTCCAGTTCAGACGCTTCTGACAGCTGCCATTTACTGAGCCCCAGCTGTGTGCCAGATGCTGTTCTAGAATCGTTGCCTTGTTTAATGCTCACACACATCCCGTGAGCGGGCAAATGAGTTTCAAACTCAGAGATGTGCCAGATGGCTTCTCCAAAGTCACACAACTAGTATGTTGTGAGCCAGGATTGGAAGCTAGGTTGGTCTTGGTCCTGAAAGCCCCAATATTTCTCACCATTTCTTAAAGAAGAGGTGATGGTTTGCTCGTTGTCCTCCAGGTTGTGAAGACACCACTGCTGCCCCAGCTCTTCCCACTGGAAGCCCTGGCAACCACGTACACAGTTCTCACTTCATCTACACTCCTTGGCATTGCTCCTGGAGACGTTGGTCCCTGACACACCTTGCCGCCAGCATTCATTCAATACTGGTGGAAAGTTCTCCTGACCCCCGACCTTTGGTCTTCTGAGATACTCTAACTTTCAATCCTGGCCCCACTCTCTGCATACACCCCACACACATACCCAGCCAGACATGACTAATACCTGTGGAAATTCTCAGCTCCCATGATCGTGAACTCCAAGGCCCCATCTCAGCCAACAACCTTCACCCCAGCCACACTGGTTCTGGTTCTAACTTGGCTTCCTCCAGAGACAGCACCCATGCCAGCCACTTCCCCTCCACCTGTGTCCTCTCAGCTCTCCTCCCCTGTTCCCAGAAGCACCTCTGAATCGACTCTGTCCTTTCTAACGTCAAATGCCACAATAACTTTACCCAAGCTCCCCTTCATTTTTTCCCACTTCCCAGGAAAAAAAATGGAGCAGTTGCTGGCTCTCCTGTCCCCAGTCCCCACCACCACAAGGCTACCTTTTTACATGTCACTGTCTGGGCCACCCCCTTAGGGAGAACTTCTCAAATATTTCCTCCCCTTCTCCCCCTGGCTGGGGACACTTCCCCAACTGGACTGACAGTGATGTTTCTCCCCTTTGCTGACTCTTCAGGCCCTGTGGTCACAACGGCTGACCCTCCACTTCACTTCACTGAAAGGCCACTCTCCAGCCACCAACAACCTCTAGTGTCTAGATCTATAGCTTTCCTCAGTTCGTATTGCTTTTGACATAAACAAACAGAACCTGCTCTCAAATCAGGTTGTTGACTCCATTGCTCTTACCCTCCCCTTCGAGTTGCCTATCAGCTCTAAGTTTCCAGACTTCTCTGAGCCTCAGTTTCCCTGTCCACTAAAGGGGAATGCCAGCCATAGGGTTGTGGGCACTGAACGAAACGTCATGTGCCTGACACGTTGAAGGGAGGCCTAAGTGGTTGTTACTCTTAGTGTTGCCTTTCTCTTAGATGAGAGAACTCGCTTGACTCACCAATTGTTAATGCACCTCCAACAGCCAATGCTGTAAGTCTCGTAGGGTAGAGATCCTTACAACCCTGGAAAACCCAAGAATTTGCATGGTGCACAGTAGGTACGGAATTAGTTCACTGTCGGCCGTGATGACTGCCTTATTATAACTTCCAGCTACTTCCCCAGTCTTTTAATTTCAATAAACCTCAAACGCTTTTTCCACCACAAACTTGGCTGTTGAATGGTTTCAGTCCTTTGAAAAGGAAAATGATTCCCTTATTTTTCACTTACTTGCTGTGTGTTAAGATCCCTTTGATGTTCCAAAGGCCTTTCAAGAAAGTCTCCTTAGAAATAGGAGCTTGGCTTTTGCCACAGGGAAGTGAACTTGAACCCCAAAGGTTGAGCTGGGACCCTGGAGTCCCAGGCAGGACTTTTCCTCACAGGCTCCAGGCCTGACCTCAGCCAGGAGCTTGGAGAAAATGCTATTTGCAAACTCTTCATCCTTCTCAAAGCTGTCATTTTCGTCAGCCCCACTGGGCATTTTGACAAATGCCTTTGCTAATTACTTAATTATTTTGGCCTGTACCAGAGTGGGGGCTGTTTCCTTAAAGAAAAGAGAGCTTAGCCAGTCCATTCTCATCCTTACAAGGCCTGAAAGTCGCCTGCTTCAATCCTATTAAAGTGTTTGGCTAACTTAGCACCCCCACCAGTCAAATTAACTCAAACACATTATGATGCAAGAACTCAGGCCCTAAGCCCTCCCTCCAAAGCCAGGCTAAAGCTAGCATTTGTTTTTTTATGCCAGTGGCTTATTTCTTCTATTCTAAGCCTCTTTTGCATGGGAAAGAAACCTGTGCTTATCTGCTGACTTCCAATTACAGAAACAATTAGGCTGACCAAGAAATGCCCCATGTGTCCCTCCTGGAATTAGCTGGGAGTCTGCCACCCTTGGTCAACACAGTGGGGTGCCCAGGGAGCAGGAAAGTGTGGAGGGGGGAGGTTGAACGAGCTTTCCCAGGCTGGCCAGCCCCGACTCGTCTCGGAGTCGAAGCCTCTCTAAGAAATGTTCTCTCTCTGAGCGTCCTCTGCCTCACCTGGCTGTTTCTCCATCACACCCTGGAGAAAAGGCCCCTGACTAGTTCATGTGCTCAGCCTCCATGGAGGCCAAACCAGACTCAGAATCAACCCCAAAATTCAAATTGCTCTTGGAGGCACAAGATCCAAAGGCGGTTGGTTGTCTGCCCTGGTCAGCTAAGCAGCCAAGGACCCCATCCGGAGGCTAGCACGGTTCCTGGCACGTGGCGGATGCCCACTAAAGGGTGGCTGGGAGGATAAAGGTTCCACCCATCCTGCTGGGGCATCCCGCCTGCACGGAGAGTGTAGTTGGGGCGCAGCTGACTGTTGGCAAATCACTGGATGGGGCAGAGGACGCACAGAGGCATTAATTAGGGTTGACCCAGGTATGTTTGCACAGCTGGGACCATAGAAACTGAGCTGACCCTGTGTCCTTCTCATGAAAATGCAATGAGGGCAACGCCAGCGTCTTGCATAGCGTTAACGGCTGCTTCATGAACTGCTCGGCCAGCCTTAGGTGACTTGGTCCCAGGGGCCCTCTTGCCCTCTGCAGAGAAGGAAACTGAGGCCTAGAGAGGGTGTGTGATTTGCCTAAAGTCACACAGCCCATTGAAAATGAGAAGCATGTATTTCATTTGCTCCAGCAGCTGAAAAGATAAAATTCATAGGGATAAATTTAACGAAGAATTTATAGGATCTATAAGAAGAAAGCTCTAATGCTCACGTGAGATTCATAAAGAAAACCAGAGTAAATGGGAAGACATCCCCTCCTTTTGGATGTTATTCTCCCTAAATTAACATATATGCTCAATATCAATTAAAATATCAAGAGGACTGGGGGGTTGATAAAATAATATTAAAATTTATCTGAAAAAATAAGCATGTGAAACAGTTAGAAAAGGTCCAAAGAAGAATAATGAGGTAGCACTACCCCCACTTGTTTTAAAACACATGGCAAAACAACAATAATTAAAATGGTTTAGAGTCGAGAAAACCACGGTGTAACAATAGGAGGGGACAATGAATGGAGTGAAATTACGTGGAAATTTAGTTTATGAGAAAAGCGGCATTTCAATTTACTGAGGAAGCAGATGGTTCAGTAAATGATTTGCAGACTATTGCTAATCAGTTGGGGAGGAAATCATGAAGCTGCCAATCCTTAACACCAAAATAAATTGCGGTTGGATCAAAGATTTAAATTGTTAAAAGGAAACAAGTTCTCTATATGAAATGCTGTAGATCAGTGCACACAGCCGTCCTCCTGCCTTCACAGACCCGCAGCTGCAGCTAGAGGACAGTACAGGCATCTACTGGAAAAACATCCGCATGTAAGTGGGCCCATGCTGTTCAAGCCTGTCTCAAAGCAAACAAGTAAAATGTATAATCTCAGTGGAGAGGATCTTTGCAGCCTAACAATTGATACACTTGACTACATAAAAATGTATGTCTTCTGTATGGCAAAAATAAATGCCTTAAAAAAATAAGATAACCCTGTTTGCAGTTGATGCCTGGTAAAAGGCTAGTTTTCTGTTTTGCAAGGAGCGCAGCCCAGTCGGGAAGACTGGCCGATAACTCAGTAGAAGAATAGGTAAAGGAGGTTGAACAGGGAGTTCACAAAACGGAAGATGCAGAGGAACTTGGCTGAGTTTACGAGGGCACCTCTCCAGCTCATTGAACAGTCTTCTCTAGGTCTTATCTTCATCAGAAAATCCATCAGTGGGATCTTGAGCTGTGTATTTGCTTAAGATTGTTATTGCTTCCTGAACCAGCTCTTCAACAGGAAAAGTCCCAGGCGCGGCCCTGGGAGTTCAGAGGACACAAAGGGCCACCGCCTCTGCCTGCCAGTCCCCGCAGCCAGTACCAGCCCTTCTGCAGGTAGCCAAGATTCCACGCTGGGGTGGGGAAGGAGGAGACCACCGAGCAGGTGCCTCACTGGCCTCCTGCCCTTGAGGAGCGGGATAGAATCCACAACATTTTGAAGTCACCGAACACTCATTTGTGCCACCTCCTTCACCTGCTCTTGGGTCCCACTGTAGCCAGGAGCAGGGAATCGACTGTGAACACTCATCCGGGTTTAGGTGCCTGCAACTCCAACCACCCAGAAAGCAGAGAACCCAGAAGACAGGCAAAAGGTGCCTCTTCAAGGGTTGTCACTTTCTACCCCATAGGACCCACTCTCTCGTGGCCCTTGTCACTTTGGGCTTTATGCACAGCCCCAGCAAGACTGCTCACCTGCTGATTTCTCCCAGGGCAGCATATTAAACACTGCGGATGAGGGGGTACGTCCTGGTAAACCCACTGATGGCACAAAGGCCGTCAAAAGCACAAAAAGCGAAGGCGCCACTCAGGTGATGACTCAGGACAGAGGGGAAGTCCAAATGAGGTCACCCAGGCTGTGTTTAAGGAGGCAAGACAGTGTGTCACCCATTGAGAAATAAAGTGATGCTTCACCTGAGGGAGAATTGGCTTCAACGAGTGCCTTAAAATCACACACTGTGGAATTTTAATACCTGCGGCACTGGTGAGGCTCCGTCAGCAATTCCCCTGTTTATCAATTTTTGTTTTAAGCAGTCTGTGCTGCTGGGGCAACGTGAGAACTGAGGAGCCGCCCTCAGAGGACAGCGTGGAGTCGAACAAAACCCACAGCGCTGACCGCTGATCTGTACAAGAGTGGGAGGGCCGCTGCACCGCGCGGTCGGCATGGACAGGAAACCCAAAGGGCCGAGCTCATGTTGCTTGGTCTGCTTTCCTGTAACACGTTCATCAAGATCTCAGTTTCCTTATCCTGTACATTAACGATACCTGTCCACAAGGCTTCGCTGCAGATCCTAAATAAGGCAGGTCAGGGGCCTGAAGAGCAGCTGACGCTTGACATTTAATTAATAGAAGCTGTTTTGTTATTGTTGTAGTTTTATCCTGTTAATTCCCCAGCTTCCCAAATCAGAATCTCAGGATCAATCACCTCTTTCTTATAATATTAAATCATCACTGTCTCTCTCTGCCCTCTCCACACACATGTGTGCACCCCTTACACACCACAAACCCTTCATCGGTTTCCAGTGCCTACAGCAATGGTAGTAGCTAACGCCAACACAATGCCTGCTGTGTGCTGGGCCCCGGTCTAATGACTTGACATGAATTAATTCATTTAATCCTCACAACAGCCCCACGAGTTAAATATTTTCATTGTCCCCTGTGTTACAGACCAGACTGAGCCCGAGAAAATGAATCACATTAACCAGTCTCACAGCAAGTAGTGGGCCTGGAAAGTACTGCTTTGTGAAAAAGGAAAACAGCACGATGAACATGTTCTGTAGGCTGCCGTGAAATGTAAACATGTAGACAGACAGACAAACAGACACAGAGTGAGAGGGACCTGGGAGCTAGTGGTAGAAGGACTCTTGCTTTTCACTTCTGAACCTTTGAAATTTTTTTTTTGTGAATGTTCTACCCATTCAGAAAATTAATCAATCATTGAAAAGTTCTTCCGAGTCATGCTTGTCACCCTCTCCGGAGTGTCCTGCCCCTAAGAGTAGGTTCAGACCTTTTTCTGGGTCCCCAAACCCCAGGGCATGCGGGTCACCACCCTGAGGGTGAGGCGCCAGGCTGGGCCTCAGGCGCCTGCTTTAGGGAGGAGACGGCAGGGCCCCAGGTCGCAGACGGGCTACAGAACTCGGGCTACAGAGCTCGCTCCCAGAAACCCAGCGAAGAGAGGGAGGAAACCAGCTGTTCTGGTGACACTCCCCCAAGGCAGATTTTTCATCCGCACCAGGTTTGGAGGTAGAATGTTTGGGAGGCCCTAACAAAGAGGACCCCCGCCTCGCTTCACCTAATTTCCACCGCCTGCCCTTCCTTTCAGAGGAGATAAAGGCTCGCATTCCACAATTAGCGGCAGAAGGTTGCAAATGCAAATTCACAGAGGAGTTCACAATCTTTGGTGAAAGAGTTTCCACTTAGGTGTTAATTATTTCCACCTCCTTCCTGGGCTGGGCAGGGTAAGAGGAAGAAAGCCTGGGTGGGGCTGTGGGTCACAGGTGGAGGCCAAGGGGACATCTCCCTAACCCCCTCCCCCCACAGGCAGGACAAGCCAGAGGAGTCCCCCATCCCCACTCTGGGGAGGGGTCTCTGCAGCCCACTCCCCTGTCACTGTCTCCACCACAAGCACTTCTCCAGGCAAAGAAACCTTGGCAGAGAGCTGCAGAGGAGACAGAAAAATAACCAACCCCAGGTCTCTTGCTCCACAAACCTGACCACAACTGGGGGGCCGTGCACCCTCATCCCTGAAGGGAAGATCCAAGGAGCCCGATCTGAAGAGTTGGTTCCGTCCGAAGAGTCAACTGGGTGTGATGGGCACAGACTGAGCAAGTTTCCTGTTGCCCAGACTCAGCACAACTGAGCGGAAGCCACCAGGAGTGAGAAGGAAGGCACCGCACGGGACCCAGAGCTAATAAACCCAATCAGTGATGCCTGGTATCTATGTGTTTTTTGGCTTAAGAATGGCAAGAGTAACACCTACTTATTGTAAACATTCAATCATTATAGAACATATAAAAGTAAAGCTCCCCCGCCCCCATCAGGGTTTAGTGTAGGTTTTTCCAATACTTTGTAAGTATGTGTGTGTGTATGTATATATCGAATGCATACATAGAGCTTTTTACAATAATGAGATAGCATTATACGTTTTGTCCTATACAACGTTTGCTTGCTCTTTTTCTCCACTCAGTAATATATTGTAGATACCTTTCTCCATCTGTGCATTTAATACCTAGGGATAATATTGGTGGCCTAAAAAACTGCTTTATAAAAAAGTTGTTTTAATTTTTTTTTTCTGATCCTAAAAGCAGTGCATATTTAAGGTAGAAAAGTTGGAAAGCATATAAAAATATAAAGAAGGAAACAGAAGCACCCACAATCCCAAGCACCCCAAAATACCATCTTCCCAGTTCCATCTCCTTCGTAAAGGAATAGCTCTGTTCAGCCAGAGCCCTGAGCGGCAGGGGGTTCCTGCAGTAGCAGAAATGAGGAAGTGAGCGCTCAGCGGGAGCCTGGTGCTGCTGCAGACGCTATCCCCAGTCTGTACACAACCTTGCGATCAGGCAGGGCTGGAATACAGTGTGGTCAGGGCCTGGGGTTCATCCATCCCTAACACTGCAGAGCCCGTGTTGTCCACCTCCTGCGGGAGAGCTTGCAGCTGTTACTGCTCTGCCAACCCTTCTGCTGGTTTCTTCTCCTTCCCCAAGAATCTATCAGAATTTCTTTAACAGCTGACTCCTGCTACCAGTCCCATCTCCCTCCATCCCCTCCCCAGCCCACTGGACTATAAGCTGCAGGAGAGCGGAGACTATGTTCAGTTTGCCTGGACACATGTGCCCAGCACATGACCCGCTCTCAGTAAATGCCTGTTGAATAAATGAATCAACTAAGCCAATCTGCGTGCACCCCCACCGCCTGGTTGTGCTGAACACCTCCCCCGCCTGAAGCACCTTTTCCTTCCTCGCGCAGTGTTCCAGGGCTCATCTCCTCCAAGCCTGTCCTGGCAGGCTCACTTCCCTCCACTCAAACCAGCCCTCCTCTCCTTATATTTTGATTTTTGCCAACCATTCACCAGATGAACCACAATATTTTTTTTTCTTTTGGAAAGCTGAGCCAAGGGCTACTGCTTTGGTTAGTTTATTGCTTTAGTCTCAAAGTGGAGGTTAGGATCTGCGTCCGCCACTCTTGCTCTTTCTAAGGCTTTGTTCCCTTTTCTGTCAGTGAAGGGGTGGCCCTACAGTTATTCTGTGGTTTCTTCCCCCTGCCAAGTTTTATGGTTCTGGGCTTGGATGCATGTGTCCGTTCATTTCATGTGACCTTTCATATTGATAAGAAGTCTCACTTCCTGAAAAGATTTCATAAACCTGGCCCTGCCAATGTGGCTCAAGTTGGTTGGGCATCATCCTGCAAAGTGAAAGATTGCTGGTTTGATCCTGGTTAGGGCACATGGCTAAGTTGCAGGTTCAGTCCCTGGTTGGAGTGTGTACGAGAGGCAACCAATCGATGTTTTTCTCCCTCTTTTTCTCCCTTCCTTCCCTTATAGGAAGGAAGGAAGGAAGGAAGGAAGGAAGGAAGGAAGGAAGGAAGGAAGGAAGGAAGGAAGGAAGGAAGGAAGGAAGGAAGGGAGGAAGAAAGAAAGAAAGAAAGAAAGAAAGAAAGAAAGAAAGAAAGAAAGAAAGAAAGAAAGAAAGAAAGAAAGAAAAAGATTTCATGAACCTGGATTCCCCTGGCTTCAATTTAAGACTACGCAATTGGAAAATACAAATGGCCTTCGTTAAATCAGAGCTGATTTTCAAGAATAATTTCTGAGTTTGCTAATTATTCTTTCTTGTTCTGTATCTTAGTTGGAATTTATGAGGCACAGACAGCACCCTACTTCTGAAGGACTTGGAAAGAGCTGGTGATGCCTCCCTCTCCCATCCCTTTTCTGTTTTTCCCAAAGAATTGTTGGCTTCTACAGCCTGGTTATCTGGCCCTGATGCTGATGCTACTATTATTGAAGAAGTCCACACTTTGGAGATTCCTGAAGTCCTGAGAAGTCCAGTTGCCAGAGCTCTTTTCTGTTTCCCTTCCCTACCACCCACAGCTCTGATTACAGCAAGCTTAGTGTTCCTTTCCATGGAAGTCCATGCCTCAAACCTCCTCTCTGCTCCTTAGACTTGTCCACCAAATGATGGTGTGTTCTTTTTTTAAAAAAGATTTTATTTATTTTTAGACAGTTGCGAAGGGAGGGAGAGAAGTAGAGAACATCAATGTATGGTTTCTTCTCACGAGTCCCCTAATGGGGACCTGACCCAGGCATGTGCCCTGACTGGGAATCGAACAGGTGATCCTTTGGTTTACAGTCCAGCACTCAATTCACTGAGCCACACCAGCCAGGTCGATGGTGTATTTTTTAATTTAAAGTCTTATATATTCTATTTCTAGAACTTCTGTTTGGTTCTTTCTCATATCTACTATATTGCTAGAGGTTATTCCCAGAAAATATGTTCAATTTTCTAATTTACATAATAAACAAACTTGGTTTATTATCTGTCTTTGATCATTTTACTACTTAAAGCAGGTACAGGTTTGTTTCTGCTATCTGTTGTTTCTCTTGATTTGTAATTCTCTTGCATTCCTTCTGCTAGGCACAATCTTAGGGGATAAAAATGCTTTAAATCACACACAGAAACAAAATTCCCCAATCATTTTTAAACCACCTAATTCCTAATCATCTGGATGTGGGGAAGCAGGGATATGTGATGGAAATATATATGTTAGCCCAGGTCATCTGTCAAGAGTTCAGTCTACAGAACTTCTGATCTCATCTTGTAGAGCTGACTTCCTATGACCTTTCTTCCTCATCCTTAGCTATAAGTCACCCGCTGCCGTCAGGAGTACATGATAATTTTACGTGATGTTTGCAAATGTTGACACATCTGTTGCTATGATGATTCTCTCTGTAGTCCTTTGAGATAGGCAGAACTGGATGTTCTTATCCTCATTTTCCAGATAGGGACACAGTTTTGGTGAGGTCAGATGTCTTGCTCAAAGCCAGAAGGGCAAAGAATGGGAGGGAGATAACAGGCACCGTGGCTCTTTGACCCCAAGAGGCATCTCTGTATTGGTGGATAGTGAATCCACCAGTCCTAACCATTTCAGGCAGCTGACTTCCCAAGCCATGGAATTACTTGCCAAAAGACATTTCCTTCCAGCAATTGGGTTTTAAAACAACACATTATGGGGATGAATCATACCTCTCCCGGTCACTTGAACCGGTGGAAAAATGACAGCCCCTCCAGCAGGGCCCTCAACTCTCTCTCAATGAGTCTAGAGTTCCCATGCCCAGGCAACTCAGCAGCTCCCATGATTTTTCTTGTGTCCTCTGAGTAAGAGGAGGAGCAGCCATCGGAGAGATGGAAGGAAGGAGGAGGGACAGACCTCATTAACAGGAGCTGAGGCGCTGGGCCTTGTGGGCTCAGACCTACTGGGGCTGAAAGCCCCTAAAGAAATGTTGCACCTACTTGCAGAAATCTTTACAGCAGGAAGAGGGAGAGACAGACCCCTGAGTCCCAGAAAATGCCTGTAATAGTCTGAAAGTAGCCATTTTTAAGTGGCTTGAACCCTCCCCTGGGGTGAGAGGGGTAGGGAACCATAAACACCATTTCAAAGCTTTCCCTGCCTGTCTGTCAAGCTGATGTCTGCTGGAATGTGAAGACTGAGAGATAAAATGTGCCAGGGATTTTTTCAGAGAAGAAATCTGATAGGGATATAAGAAAGGGACTCCTCCTAGAGCTGCAAGGACCCTTGGCTGCCGGGAAAGCGTGTGTGACTGTTGAAGTCAGACAGACTTGGTTCGCATGCCCGTGACTGGCTGGGTGACCTTGGGAAGTTACGTAAGTTCTTCGACTTTCAGTGTCTTCATCAGCAAAAGAGGGATAATAACAATGATAACAGCTATGTTATAGGATGGTTTGGAGAGAATGAAATGACCTAAAGCCTACTAAGTTCACAGCCCTTAGCTGGTAGTGCCACCCATCACTCGGCAAACAGGCTCACTGAGCTCCAGAGAAGCAATTGTTCAAGATTACCAGGAAGGACTGTCTGCCCGGCGGTCATCATGGTTAAGCACTTATTTGTATTTTTTAAAAAATTCTCAAGGACTCAGTTTCCTCATCTGCTAAATGGGAAGAATGCATATCTCAATACCTTATCTAAAACCCTTGGAACCATTTACTCAAACCTTAGAAAGCTTGCTGTGAATACCAGTCTCCAGCAGGGACCTGGGGCAGAACTCAGTAACCAAACACATTAGTATTTCTGCAGCAAGACCTGAGAGTATTTATGCTAAGTGAGGGAAATAAAGACTGTACACAGCTTCATGCTGGCGCAGGATAGACTTTGCTAAGCTGCTAACCTTAGATTTTGCTAAGACATCCGGGTTTTAGAGCTTTGAAATTTCAGATTATGAACCTATGATGCCTACTTGCAATGGTTTGGAAGATTCTACAAGATGATCTACATTTAAGTGACTGGCACTTGTAGACGCTCTGTGCTACAGTTAATTATTGTCACCACCTAGCTCACTGCTCAGCCACAGTGCTATGAGCTGCTAAGTCGTGGAGAACATCCGGGCAGGATGTGACCATCTCAGAGACCCTCAGGAAGATGCCCTACCCTAGCACCCAGCCTGAGAGTATCATGCCCTTTCTGCAGGGTTGAAGAAGAGGATAGGGGGTAACGCTCCAGGGAAACCTCCCATTCCATCAGGTTGAACCATGAGCCCCTGAAGGTCTCCCCTAAAAGCACCGCCTGGTTTCCATTGAGTGGAAACCTGGGTTCTGGGGCCTCTGGAGGTTGTGTGGAAAGTTGTTTTAATTTGTAAGCAAGGGAATTACGATCTAAACTAGAGACTGAAGCCTCAAGGGCCAGGCAGGTAATGTAAAGGAACAAAGGGGCCTGGGTGTGCCTGTGGAAATTGGGACAGCACCTGCCCATCCTGGAGGGAAGATGCCACCCACTTAGAGCCGCTGGTTCCCATGTGGGGAGTTAAGCCTTGTGCTGCCCGACCTTTTGATTTCTCCAGAGAAGTCAAAATACAAAATATGTGAAATGTCCTTACTTTTACCTGTTGGCCACTAATATTTTAATACTGTACAAGCCCAACAAAATACAATTGTGGACATCTGATCTAAATAATTATAATGAATAAATTTAATTGAGAGCTTACTATGCCTGAGGCAGTGCCCAAGTACTGTATGCCTTATACTTAATCTAGAGCAACCCCATAAAGGAAAAACTACGATTAGTGACATCTTACAGAGCAGGAGGACTGAGGTTCAGATTTCAACATTAGGTAAAAACAGTTAAGGTCCAACAAGTCAATGACACTGTAATCTTTAGGGCTCTTACTTCTACAACCAGAAATCATTCACATCCCTTTGGAAAAACAGCTCGTCGACCTTCTACAAGACAATATCCGAAGTTACAGAGTCTGGACCTTCAGCAATAGTTGTCTTACCCAGTTCGGGCTGACACAACAAAATACCATAGACAGGGTGGCTTCAACAACGTTTTTTCACAGTCTGAGGCCTGGAAGTCCAAGGGTAAGGCTCTGCCCAGTTCAGTTTCTGAGGAGGGCTCTCTTCCTGGCTTGTAGATGGCCACCTGCATGCTGTGTCCTCACACGCCCTTTTCTTGGTGCACACACCTAGGAGGTGAGGGGTGGAAAGAGAGGGAGAGCTCTTCGGTGTCTCTGCTTTTAAAAAGTTTCTTATTTATTTATTTGGTCTTTCCTTATAAGTACACTAATCCTATCAGATCAGGGTCCCACTCTCACTGAATTTTTTAATCACTTCCTTCGAGACCACATCTTGAAAGACAGCTACAACGGGGATTAGGGCTTTAGCATATACATTTTGGGGGAGACACAAACATTTAGTCTGTAACAGATAATACATAGTAACAGATAATATCAAACAAAATGGTAATTCCTCAGAACCACAGGTGATCCTTGAGTTTGTTACATAGTTTTCTAGTATGACATTAAAACAAGAGCATGCAATATCTTCTTTGCTTTATTTCCAAATCCTGGATAATTTTTCTTAACAAGGATTCTGAATGGGAATTTTAATCAAATATCATTTGCTAACTCAGGAAAGCTGCTTTGTTCATATGAAAATGAAGTTAGCACTGAAAATCGCCAAAGAAACACTAGCAAATTCCCCCCCACCCCCCACCCCCCTAAAATAGTCTCTGCATCCATTGCCAAATACTTCTGCTGTTGTAACACTTCCTTAGCGCAGGCCAGGATTGTCACGATGTTAGCTTTTCTTTCATTGGTTACATTTTTTATCCTCACCCAAGGAGATTGATTTTTTCATTACTTTTAGAGAGAGAGGAAGAGAGAGAGTGAGCAAGAAACAGCAAATGGTTGCCGTCTCGAATGTGCCCCAACTGGGGATTGAACCCACAACCTAGGTATGTGCCCTGCCCAGGAATAGAACTGGCGACCTTTCGGTCTACAAGATGATGTTCCAACCAGCTGAGCCACACTAGCCAAAGCCATTGGTTACATTGTAAATTCGTGCTCCCTTTTAGAGTCACTGTAGCCCCCTTGCTAGGATGTATGCAGCACACTCTGCATTTCTTAAGCACATATTGCTATGCCAGCCATGGAGCACGGCCTTTTGAATACATTGTCCCATTTAACCCTCCCAAGGGCTCTGTGAGCTAGATGCTACTGACCCCATTTTAAAGATATGAGAACTCAGGGGGCTTCCTTACTCCATGTCTGATGTACTTTGTATTGCTTAGCAGCTTCAGAGCTCCAATATTTCCTGGGAAGACTGCAACAGTGATATTTATTAATTAAACAACTATTTGTTGCATCTGACATCATATAGGTAGGCACTGGAGCTAAAGCAATGATTATAATCAACAGAGCCCAGTCCTCCTGGAGTTTACAGTCAGGGGGGCAGCTTATCTTACCCATTTTGTGTCACTTCTCTTGATTTCAGATAGTCACGTTTTATGAATACATCCCAGGATCCTGGGCAAGTACTTGGTTTGGGCTCCTTAGTCCCCGGAGCACAGGCAATTTGCCGAGGAAGAGCAAGGGCAGGGCCGTGGCCAGATCCCCTGGACACCTGAGGATGCAGTTTCCCAATGACACTGGAGTCGAGTGCCTCTAGTGCTGAGTTAGGCCAGGATCATTAATATGTGAGGAAGGGACTTCCAAGAGGATTTCTTTCTTAAACAAGAACTGTCTTCCTGGGGCAGCCCACACAACTGAATTCTTTCTGCCTCACTGAAGGGCTCGTTGGTACTCCTCCTCCTTGGGTTTCTGAAAGAATGGCTTTTAAAGATGAAGTTTAAGAAAAATAGGATTCCCTTCTATATTGAATTATTTTTCTTGCTTCATTTTTTTTAGCTGTATTGCTCAGGATTACAAAGAAAAGAGCAACCATGTCCATAGAAATTCCATAGAGAGACAAAAGCCTCAGAGGATTGGCTGTCCCTTTCTATGAACAAGGAACAAGTGCCCAGGGACATTGTAAAGGCAGAAGTGGAGATTGCTCTCCACAATCAGGAAGTATTTCCAAATTCTTGATTAAACTTTAACATGGTGCGAGTTCAACAAACGTGTGATAGATGAACGAAACGGTGGATGACTAGATGGATGGATAGCTAATTGAACTAATGCTCAGGGCAGTTCTTGACTCAGTTTTCCTGTGCTGCGGGGACAAAGGGGGAGAATTTTCTGGTGTAGTCAAGCAGAGCCTGGGCTGTTTGGGGAATACCCAGGAGGTATCTGGGGGCTTCCTAGTCCCCTTCAGAGACAAGGAAATTGAGCTTGTTGGAGCTGATCGTACTGCTGGGCTGAACACACGAGTGTGCCCTGACTCGCACCCATGCACTGTGCCCTTGGAGCTATTTTTATTCTTTATTTTGTATCCATAGCATTATTTCTCCAACCCTCAATGACTGGGCTTACTTAATTATACTTAGTATATGTCTTCTCCAGTTTTATTGCCTTTTATTACTCTCATTGGTCTATTTATGCCACAGAATAAAAACAATATGTGCTGAAAAGGACTGTGTTTTCTGCATGAGGGAAAGAGTCATAATTGGTTTTGATTGTTAAACAGTGAAAATAGGCCCTGTCATCTCCATTGAAACTCAGTGAAATGAGAAAACAATGTTCCGACTCTGAATGCATAATCCGTGTTGCTTAAGTAGAGTAATTGTAAAGGGATAAGCGGAGAAAAATGGAAGGAAAAATAAATGCTGTGATGCAGCACAACCGAGAAGCAGGCGCGCTGGTCCTCGCAGTGCCTCGGACGAGCTGCGTGCCCTTGAGTGTCCAGTTAACCCCTCTGCCCTTGTTTCTTCATCTGCAAAAATAAGGGGACAACCCCTGAGAATCTCTTCCTAACCCAAAGCCTTGCTTTTCCTGCCAGAAGCTCGCCATTTACTAGCCTTATAGGGTTTTTTTTTTTTTTTAAAGAAAGACTATTACAAAATCCTTTTTTCAGGCAGAAACTAGTTGTATTTTCTCTCTTTCTTTGACTTTATCATACCTTCCTTTCAGCCCCAAGCCATCTGTTTTATTTCAGGTTCTTCAATGTTGTTTTTCTGGCTGCCCTTGACTTTGCCTTCCCCTTTCCCCCATTCCTGGGGCTTACTGCAATGTCAATCTCAGGGAAACCTGGGTTACAAGAATTGTGAACGCTTATATTGGGTCAGAACAGGTAAATAACACGTCCGTGGAAAAGGTACTTGAGGTATTTGCCTCTGAGGTAACTGTCATCAGCCAAGGTTTCACATGGGCACTTTCTAATGTTTAAGTTTTTTAAATGGAGCCTTCATGAGAATGTTTTTGACCCAGCAGTTCCCCTCTAGGAATGCACTGGGGCAGGAGTGCACAGCTCTGGGTTCTGCAGCGCCACCTGGAAGAGCCAAACTGGGAACAGCCAAGTGCTCTGCCCAGCGCGTAGTCCGTGTTGGTTAGCGCTGGTTGTTAGCGCTGAGCTGGACTGGGAGTTCTTGCTGCCAACACAGTAATCAGCAGCTTACGTTTGTATAGCATCTCGTCATTCATAATATGCTTTTTCGCACATCATTACGTCTGGCTTTCCTAACGACCCTGTGCTGAGACCACCCTGCCCCTCAGTGGAAAAACCTGAGGGCCAGCATCCTGTTGAAGAGGTTGTGGCTCTCAGGTGGAGCCCTGGTCCTCCAATGCTTAGTCCTAGGTTCAGACTTCTGTCCTAATCAGGGAATCAAAAAACATGAATTTATTATCACAAAAGTAATAAAACTGTTGCTGAAACTCCTTTAAACTCTTCAAGGTTCTCAGAAACAGATCAAGGAACATATACTTCGCTATGTGACAAGGCAGAAATCGAATGGAGAGGCCTAATATTGAGTCCCAGTGACCCAGAGTGGAATTACCCTTGTCTGGGTCTCAGGGAATCGCCATGATCCAGGCGCGTTGTTCACCGGTGGACTCAGCTCACAGGCTCCCCCTTCTGACCTTCTCACAGGCACTGAAGGAGGTCTCAACTGTGTCCTGAGGGGTGAGGTTGCCCATGAAGTTCCAAGATGGGGGGACAGGGGAGGGTAGAGGGTATTGTACTAAAAATCAAGAAAATAGGTTGCTGAGAAAGAAAGCACCTGAAGCATGTTCACTGTTTTCCATTAAAATTTTTTTCTCCTTGCTCTTTTCTTTTTTAAACATTGCCATAAATACAATATAAAATTCACCACTTTAACTATTTTAAAGTGGGATAGTCTACAGCATTTGGCACACTCATGATGTTGCGTAACCATTACTGCTGTGGAATTCTAGGACATTTTATCACCCCCCTCAAAGAAACCCTGCGCCCATTAGTAATTACTCCCCACTCCCCCCACCTGCCAGCCCCTGGCAACCGCCAATCTGCTTTCTGTCTCTTTGCCTATTTTTGACATAACTTATATTTGGAATCCTACAATGTGTGGTCTTTTGTGACTGATTTAGCACGCCAGTTTCAAGGGTCATCCATGCCGTAGCATGAATCAAGACTTCGTTCTTTTTGTGACTGTATAATATTCCATTGCAGGGATATACCACGATCTATTCATCAGTTTGTGGGTATTTGGGTGGCTTCCACGTTTTGGCTGCTAAGAGCAGTGCTCCTCTGGACATCCCTGTGCAAGTACACTCCACATGTGGACAACACATTTGTTTGATGAACCATTTTCTATTTTTTTTTTTAAGATTAAAAAAAGATTTTTATTAAAAAAGATTTTATTTCTTTTTAGGGAGGGGAAGGGAAGGAAAAAGAGAGGGAGAGAAACATCAATGTGTGGTTGCCTCTCATGCGGCCCCCACCAGGGACCTGGCCTTGCTACCCAGGCATGTGCCCTGACTGGGAATCAAACTGGTGACCCCTTGGTTTGCAGGCTGGTGCTTGATCCACTGAGCCACCCCAGGCAGGGCCCATTTTCTACTCTGTGAAGTCTAGGAGTGGAATTGCTGGGGCAGATGATAGTTCGGTTGAATTTACTGAAGGCGTTTTATTCTTTTATCAAAGATAAATCTCAGCAAAATTTATCTTGGAATAAAGAGTATGAGCTTTCGGACCAGAGAAACCTGCCTGAATCCCAGGTCTCTGACAAGCAGCTGGTTGACCCTGTTGACCTTTCCCCGGCCCAGGCCATGGAAGAGCCATACTTTGGCCATGCCCGCCGTGCTAGTAAGCAATTCTGTGTGGGGTGCTTTACGGGGTCCCAGAGCAAGAAAGACAAGAGGAATTTCTCAGTTGTCTTTTTTTTTTTTTTTTTTTTTAATGAGGCTGAGGATTTACTTGTTATGCCCCAGACTCAGAATAAAAGTGATGCAAACAAGGTAATGTTAATCGTTGGCTCTCGCTAGCTCCCAGCTGCATCTGCTCGTCAAATTAGGCCTTGCTTCACCTCTCTTTGGGGCCCCCAACTCTTATTTTCCAAAATTCTCAGGGAAGTCTGGTCTCATGTCACAGCAATGAGTCTGCCCGTGGTCTGCTGCCTCTGCCTGGCCCCCCACCCTGTCCCCACCATGCCACTGGCCTCCACAGGGACTCTGCTTGTGGCTCACTCAGGCCTGCAGTCTGGGCAGGATGGGCTGGGGTGGGGGGAGAGGAGCCCTCTCCACACTCAAGTAACATTGTGTCCCTTGGTTCTGAACCAATAGGACTTGGGCACAGTTTCAAAAAGTCTCTTATAAACACAGCTACCTCCCCCTGCAGAGGGGCATTATTTGCAACATGGGGTCAGAAATTGTGGTCACTTCCTCTGTTCTTTCTCCCTTCCCAGGTACTCCTGAGGAGTGAAAAAACAAACAAACAAACAAACAAAAAACCCTCCACCCTCCTCCCTCAACCAAGAACCAAACCACTGTGCACACCAACTCATGCAAACGGGCCTCTGGGCAAGGGCCACCCACACGTCCCCAGCCCCTGCTGTGTCCCAGCTCCAGCGCGGTCCGGGCAGCAGCTCTCACAAACATCACGTCAGTCAGTGAGCAACCCTGTGAACCAGCTGGCATCATTCCACTTCGTAGACAGTTAAAAAGTGTGCAAGGAAGAGATGGTCACTGTTAAAACAGAGCAGACCAAGCCGATCCCGCGAGCAGCAGATTTAGCGAGCCCCCACCCATCACCCCTGGCCAGGGACTTGGTTATCTTAAGGCGCATTGCTGGGATGCCTGGACACCTGCGCGTCAGCCTCCCTTTGCGGCTCCCTTTCTCTAGCTGATTGTTCAAGAATATCCCTGCTGATCCCCTATCTTTGCTGGCTATGGTCTTTTATGGCCCCTGATAGGGTCCCAGACCACCCCCTGGTCTGTAAAAGTTTCAGACAACTCAGGGTCTGTGAAAACAGAAGCCAATCTTGGCTCCCAAAAGGCTGGGTCAGTCGGGAAAGGCAGGTCTGGCTCAGTTGTGCTGTTTACCCTCGACGGCAGGAAGAAAAATGAGGTTCTGGAAAACAGGGGAGTAAAAAAACCTGTCCTCCTGCCATGGACGGAGGAGGGGATTTGGGGATTTAGATAAACCTGGGCCAGAATGCTCATCTGATTTTGTCCCTCTGTTAAAGGAACCTCAGGGGTCGTAGGAAGCCACAACCTCTGAGGGGCACCTATTGGTGTCTCACCACAGGTGGGGAAACCGAGGCGCAGAGAGGCTACACACTGGGCCCAGGTTCACACAGCTGGACCACACCAGGGACAGTCACTCCAAACCAAAAAGTTAAAAGTTGGACCCCTCACTTCCGCCAGGTGGCTGAAGAACCTTTCCTCAGGCCGTTCATCATGGCCCAGGCTGACGTGATAGCCTCGGGCCTGCCAAGAGCACGCCAGGCCTCCCTAAGGAACGAACCTGTATAGGAAATAGTTACATCTCTCTTTTCATGACTCCCTAAGTAAAATTGGTTGTTTCTTTCAATTATCAACGTGGGCAACAAACTACAGGAGTGTTGGCAGAACCTGGGACTTTGTTACTGAGATTGCAAGTATTTTCATATCATATTCAAGTTACTGCACATGACTCAAAATATAACTCGTACTTATCACTGTTTCAGAATTAAGGCAGTTTTTAGGCCTGCTCCTAGACCTTATTAACTACATTAGTAAAAGAACTGATATATTTTATGTCACACTTAGTTTTTAAAATATATATTAATAACTGTGTATCATAATTGTTGTAGTCACATTATATTTAATCTAAATATGCACTTATATGCAACACACATATATACATCTATATATACTTTTATGCATTTTAACACATTATTTGGCACATTATTTGCAAAAGCTAAAAGACAGAAGCAACCCAAGTGTCCATCGATGGATGACTGGATAAACAAAATGTAGTATAAACATATTACAGAATATTATTCAGATTTAAAAAGGAAGGCAGTTTTGACAGATGCTACCACATGGGCGAACCTGAAGGACATTACACCAAGTGAAATAAACCAGCCACGAAAGGACAGATGCTGTATGATTCACTCACAAGAGGCACCTGGAGTGGTCAGACTCACGGAGACAGAAAGCAGACCGGTGGTTGCCAGGGGCTGGGTGGATGGGGAGTGGGGGATTAGCGTCTAAGGGCAGAGTTTCAGTTCTGCAAGATAAAGAGTTCTGTGGATGGTAGCACAGCAGCGGGAGTATATTTGATGCCACATTAAAATAGGTGAAGATGGTAAATTTTGTGATGCGTATTTACCACAATCAAAATTTAAAAAGAGGTTATTTGGCGAAGGAATCCACAGAAGTCACCAGACTGCCAAAGGCCTTTGTGGCACAAGAGAGGTTAAGAATGAGGCTCTTTATGAAACAATGGAAGCCGGGCGGTCAGGGATCCAGGAGGGTCTGTGCCCCATCTCCCACACGCCACCCACACAGCCTCCAGGGCTCCCTGCTGCTGGCAACATGGAAGGAGTCCAGGAGCCTGGGGACTTATTTCTACCACTTAGTAGCGGGGTGACCTTGGGCAAGTCACATAACCTCTTCGAGCATCCATCCTTTCCAAATGGAAGTGTCACCCTGGCCCCTCCTCCCTCCCGGGTCCACGGAGAGCAGCACAGGAGGCGGCGGCATCTGTGACTACCCTCATGTCTACCTCGCCCAGGTTTTTCCTCCTAACCCCGCTCCCCTGCCTGAAATGCTGCCCTCTGCCCTCAGCCAGAAGACTCCTCCTGCATCCTGCCCTTGACAAACCAAAGCCTTCTCTAACTGTTCTGGCTCCAAATCCACCTTTAATTAGTGGGTGATTTTCTGCAGGTAAAAAATCCTCTCCTCTCCCCTCCCCCTTTGACCAGCCATTAGGAGCAATGGCTTTGGAGTTTGGAGCCGGGGCATGAACCTCAGCTTTGGTGCTGACCCACAGCTGTATGTCCTGGGTGAGGAGAAAGTTGCCTAACCTCTCTGAGCATCAGTTTATTTATCGATAAAAGCTGATGATAGCAACTTCACTACAATTGTTATAACAACTCAGTGAGATAAACGTAAAATGCCTGATACATAGTAGATACTAAATAAGTGATAGTACTTTTATTCTTATTATAGTTATTACTCTTGGACATGGATGGAAAATGTGCATCCCTCACAGAATCTTGGATGTAATAATAATAATTTACCAGGCTCACAGGCTCATAATAAATATTGGATACATGGAGGAGGGCAGAGAGATATAGTTTACAAATTATTTGTCCAAGATCATCACTCATGAGCGTCATACCACCATGCAAGGTGAGATAAGCAGGTATTAGGATTCCCCTGTCGTGGAGACAGAGCCTATCTTCTAAATGTCCTGTTCCAGACTCAGCCTCTCTGAGTTCACACTCTGGTAAATGACTTAATTTTCTAATCCTTGATGTGCCAGCTGAGAAATGAGGACCAATCATGAATGTCTCTTGCTGCCCCCTGCCCTGCTCCTCTCCCATGCAGAACCTCCTCCTGCTTCCTGACCAGCTCTGACCTCTAAGCACACCCACTCAGGATCTCTCTCTTCCACCCACTCCTGAGTTCCCTTCCCAGGGTATCCAGGCCAGGGTGCACTCTCCTCTGGCTGGTGCCAGGGCTGGGACATCCACAGCCAATCAAGGCCCTGACAGGCTGGGCAGGGTCAGAAATATCTGCTCTTTCATCACACCCCTCTGTCCCCCACCCAGAGGCTGGCAGCACAGCTGGGAGGTAATTAGAGGCCACCATAACTGTGCTAATCTGGGTCTGTTTGCCAGGGCCATTGAGAGGGGAGGGGAGGTCCTCAGGAGACCAGGCACCAAATAGGTCATCAAGTCAGTGGCTCGAGGCGTTCATTGCCTTCCTAATTCTGTGACCCACCAGTTGGCACTGTCTCTGGTTCATTCTTCGTGCATTCACTCAGCCACGTTTCTCCATTTTTTCAGCATACATTTATACCCCATTTTAAGGCAGTTTGCAAAGATAGTGATGATGGTGGTGGTGGTAATGATAGTAATTAGCTAATATTAGTTGAGGCACTTGTACTATATCAGACCTGGTGCTAAGCATCTTACTGCCTCTTGTCATTTATCTTCAAAATTCTAAGAGGTGTTATATTAACATTATTCTTGTTGTCCCAAGAGAAATGAGGGACAGAACACAGCTAATGAGCAGCAGGGTCCTAGACAGTTTGTCTTTACAGCCCAGTTAACGTCTCCACTGCTCTGCCTCCTACCTGGGCATGAACTGCAGCCACAGTAAGTGGTTTGGAGTTAGACAAGTCATTGAAGCAACAAGACGTAGAAAGCACAAATCCCTCTTGACCTCGTACATTCCAGCCTTACATGCGCAATCTGGGACAAGCCATCAAATTCTCAGCCTCATTTTCCCCACTTTGACTGAGATAATGTTGCCTATCCTGTAGGATTATTGTCAGGAGTAAGTGCAATAAAGACGCAAAACACTGGGTACACAGTACATACCTAATAAATAACAGTCCCCCCCCCCAATCCTAAGCTGGGACTCTTTGGCTTTGGCCATCTTGGGAAAGAATTTTGTTTCAGAGTGAACACCACTCTGAATGGAACACCCACAGCACCAGCAGAAAGCTGGAGGCAGGAGGGTGGGGGGTGTGGGGGAGGATCAGTGGTGTGTGCCGGCCTAGGTCCAGCGGCTCTTCTCAGATACTACGGAATTGGACGGAAGAGAGATTGGACCCGATGGAAAGCAAATCTCCTGGACTCCTGACACCCTATCTGTGATTTGCAATTATTTGCATTCACAGACATGGAACGGAGAATGAGAAGGTGAAGTAGCAGCAGACGTGTTCTCTTGGCCTGGCGATGGCAGTGCACGAGGTGGAGGGCGAGGGGAGGCAGCAGGCGTTGGGGAAGCGGAGCAGAGCCCAGTCTTCTCCTGTAGGCGCAATGGAATCTGTGCGGCCTCATGAATCCTTCAAACAAACGGCCTGGCTCTTTACATTGGTTCCCATATCTGCACTATGCCCGTTGAGCTACCAGCCCCACCAGGCCAGTCCAGGTCTCTCCATTACCCCACCAGGCCCAGTTCAGCCTCTGAATGCTGATAACACGTACTCCCTGTCAGCAGATAGTTGGCCTGTAGTCTCTCTTTTCCTCTCTCCTCTTTTTTCTTTTTCATGACTCTATAAAGAATTATAATTCACTTCAAGAGGTCAAAAGCGTTCTTCATGGGTGGCCTCAGCCAAGAACAGCCTTGCACATGGCCTGCTGCACACCCTCCTGGGGCCAGCTTTAGCCACCGTGCAGTGTGCCATGGAGGAGACCTGGGAGAGAGACCATAGGCTGGGCTGCAGAAGGGGAGAGTATAAACGCAGGTTGAGTAGACACACAGCTGAAGGTTCTCGCTGGGAATAATTAATCTGCAAGCCGCTTTCCTCTCAAAGTGTGGCCTCAAGGCGCCTGCATCTGAATCTCCAGGAGCGTTGGTTAACACGCTACTCAGACACACTGCGTCAAATTCTCTGGGATGGGACCCCCTAAGGCTCATTGCTAAAACAGCCCTGCCCCAAGACTCTGATGAACTCTACTGTTGAGCCACTTCAATTTAGAATTGGTTCCCCTTGGCATCTCATCAAACTAAATGCCCACTTTTCCAAAGTGGGTCATTTTCATGCTTCAGGGGCCCGCACTTCTCACACCTCCATCATCTCACCCACTTGCCCACTCCGTTTCCCTGTTATTGTCCCGTATCTGACTTGTGGAGCACACAAGCCTCAAACCAAACTTAGTATTTTAAGAATAAGACCCAGAAATAAGAATTCCAAGGAGAAAAAAAGTACAAAAATAAAATACTCTGTAATCACAGTTTCTTGCATGGGGGAATATAAAAATGGATATGAAAGGGCCCTTTCATCTCAACTTTCTATAAATGTTTAAAATAGGGTTGGTGATAATTAATGTTTCTATAAGTATATGCTTAAGAAGTCGTTACAATCAGCCTTTGTCTGCTCAGAGTTGGCAGCCTGGACCCACTGCACTTCAGAGGGGAATGTTTGAGGGTCATTTCACATTGCCTCACTCCTGGCAATTCGAGAGCCGCTATAATTCTGCCAAAGAACATAGAGGGCTTCCCAGTCAAGTTCCATCCTGATTTTGATTATTGTTTATCTCCAGTCCCTGTCTGAATAGTCGTAGTAAAATAGAGGAAGTTTTACTCCTGAATCTGAGGTCAGCTTGTAATGAACCATGGTTTCAATTGCATGAACAGCTGCTTCTTTTATAAGCAAGGAGGGTTCACTTACAGTTCAGGGTAACACAGAAATAATTTAAAGAACAAGGACGCTTCTATTCATTTCTTTATTTTTTTATGTTTTTGAAACATTTTGACATTTGAGTGGCTGTAGAATGTGGATTATTGACTAGACTCAACAGGGGAAAAAAAGCCAATAAAGTTAAAAAAAGAAATATAATATTTCTTGACCCACCCCTACCCTCATCATTATATAAAAATTTAATTTGTATAGGGAGAGTTCAAGTAATTGACCACACATTTTAAAAAATGGTACATTGGATGTTTAAAAATTTTTACACCAAATACCTTCAAAAAAGTCCAAAAATAAAATAAACTCCACTCTCAAAAAACAAACCAAAAAGATCCCACTACAATGTGAACTAAAAATTGACTTAGTTTAAAAATAAATTACGAGAGTATGTCTCCCCCTTACCCCCAAGTGGACATAAAATGGAATACTTCAGGCTTGCGTATTTACGTTGTAAACATGCCTGGCACTCAGCCAGCCATGGCATGGCATGTGCCTTCATGTTCCAGGTCTGCAGGGGCCTTGCGGTCGCTTGGCTCAGCCTCCCCCCTACAGTAGAGACCGCTGCTGCCACTGCCCTGAACGCCAGTCACACAACCAGTGACCAAATTAGCACGTCCAGTGTCGGGGACAGCACCTTCCAGTGGGTCCAGTTCTGCTCACCATTATTTGTCTCTTCAAATTGACGTTATCTCTGAAAATAAAGAAAATACATGTATCCGTGGCCCCGGAAGTACCATTTCTAGAAATTCATCTGACGGATGGACTTGCCCATGTGCACAGTGACATAATGTACAAAGTTCTGTGTTGCAGCTCTATAGGGAAGAAACCTAAACAGAAGACCAGTTAAATAAACTGAGGCACACCCCTGCACCGAGGTACTGTAACAATTAGAGCCAACAAATAACAAATATAACAAGTCATGCCCTGTTCTGAGTCTTTTGAATGTATAAATTTATTTAATCCGTGTGTCTATTATACTCTTGTGCAGATGAGAAAGCTGAGGCAAAGAGGGATTTAGTAACTTGCCCAAGATCTTAGGGCTAGTGCATGATGGAGGTGGCATTTCAAACCAGGCATTCATTCATTCAACCATTCCACAAATATTTATTGTGTGCCTACGGCAGAACACCCCCTGTGGCACTAGAACGAAGTTTTTGTTGTCGTAGAGTTTACGCTCCATTGGGGGAGATGAACAATGAAAAAATGTGTACATGTGGTGCTGGGTGACCCTGGGGAGAGAGGCAATGGAGGGCGGGAGGCAGAGGATGAGGAAGCGGTGACATTTTAGATAAGGTGGACTTTCTGTTTCACGGATCTGCATGCAGCAAAGGAGCAAGCTGCAAGCTAACCAAGGGCAGTTTGAATCCAGAACATTCATTCTTTCCAAATAGGACTGAAAGCCTCTCAGCTATGAACACAGCCAAGCCTGCTCCGTGCACAGGTTTGGAAAGTTCTCCAAAGCATATTAGGTTTGTGTGAGACGGTGTGGACGGCACACAGCCGCTTCTGGGTATGTACACACACACCGTAATTGTAAATGCAGACTCTCTGGACAGACGCAGAGGAAACAGAACAGAAGCTGCCTTCAAACCTAGGCAAAGGGAGTGAGACCTACTTTTATGATACGCCTTTTAGTACATTTTGTATTAAAATTTTATTATGGCCCTGGCTGGTGTGGCTCAGTAGACTGAGTGCCAGCCTGTGAACCAAAGGGTCACTGGTTAGATTCCCAGTCAGGGCACATGCCTGAGTAGGGGGCCAGGTCCCCAGTAGGGGGTGCTCTAGAGGCAACCACACATTGATGTTTCTCTCCCTTCCCCCTCTCTCTAAAAATAAATAATAAAATCTTTAAAATAATTTGTTATGGACTGTTTCTACAAAAGGATACGTGCAACATATGTGAAAGTTATGTAGTATTATTTTTAGAAATCAAAAGTACCAACCAACCCTGCCAGAGAGTGCACCTCACCGCTAGACCATCCTCAGCTCCACAGAGGCCCTGTGGGAAATTCTTTCCATATGTACCCCTACTTCCCCAAGTATCACCTTCCTGAATTTCATGTCTATAGTTCTCTTGCTGTAACACCCTTATTCTCTTTTAATACAACCTTTATTGAGATATAATTCACATACCATACAATTCACCCACATAAAGTATACAGTTTGATAGTTTTTGCTATATTCGTAGAAGTGTGCAACTATCACAATAACCAATTTTAGAACATTTTTATTGCCCCCAAAGGAGCTCTGTACCCACTAGTCATCACTCCCCATTCCTTCAAGGGTCCCCCACCCCAGTCCAAGGCAACCAGAAGTCTAGCTTTTGTCTCCATGGATTTATTTATTCTGGAATTCCTATAAATGCAATTATTGTAACTAGCACCTTCCACTTAGCATAATGTATTCAAAATTCATCCCTGTCACTGCATGTATCAGAGCTGTGTTTATGTTTGTTACCACATAATATTTTATTGCATGGATAGACCCCATTTCCCAGGTGAAAGTGAGTCAGGTGGTGTCCAACTTCTGCCTATTATGAATAATGCTGGCCTTTACTATCTTTTTAAAAATAATTTAAAGTGGTTTTTTAAAAACACTTTAAATTTATTTTTAGAGAGAGGGGAAGGGAGGGAGAAAGAGAGGGAAAGAAACATCCATGTGTGGTTGCCTCTTACGTGGCCCCCAGTGGGGACCTGGCCTGCAACCCAGGCATGTGCCCTTACTGGGAATTGAACTGGTGACCCTTGGGTTCTCATCCCAAACTCAATCCACTGAGCTACACCATCCAGGTTATCTTTCACTGTCTTTTAAAAACAATTGCATGATATTGATACATCTTTAAGCAATGCATCATTTTATCCAGCCTGATTTCGAGCATATAAGCTGCAGCACGGCATGTGTGGTCTTCCCCAACTCACTTTTTTCGTGTCGACATTCAGTTTCTAAGCTGTTCCCGTGCTGTTGCATGCTCCTGCAGTTTTCACTCCCATCACTATATACTATTCCATTGTATAAGACTACGATAATTTATCTATCCATTCTCTTGTTGGTGGGCACTTGGTCATTTCCGGTTTGTCTTTCCCAGAGCATTCTTGTACACATTCCTGGTGTACGTGGGTGAGAATTTCTCTGGGGCATATCCTACAAGGCGGATGGCCAGGTCACAGAGTATGTAAATGGTCACTTTTTCCAAATGGTTATGCCACCAGCACTGTGTAAGGATTTCTACTGACCCACATCCTAACTTGGTATTAACCCCTTTTGTATTTTGTACTATGTGCTTGTAATACCTCTTCCAAAAATTCGGCAATTTTAAAACTTTCTCTCTTGTTTAGAAGTAAAGTCTGTCTTCCTAGAACCCAGCCGCTGACTCTCACTTTTTTTTATTTTTGGCACTAACAGAGCAAATCTAAATCCCACCGTCTGAAGTGCCAACCCTCCACACATTTGAAGACAGTTACTGTATCTGTGGAATCCTGATTTCTCCAACATACCTACATAAGTCCAGGTGAGAAGACAGAGAAGTCCGGGCTGGATGTGGAGCAGAATTTCCTGGTTCCTGGGGAGGCTTGATGGGATCTATTCTGAAAGTGGTTCTGTGGGCAGTAGGGTCGGGAATGCTGGGCTAGCTGAAGTGAGGACATTTTCTTGGCTTCAGGACTTCTCAGAAGTAGTTCCCATTATGAATTTCTGAGCGAGGTCATAGAATTTCACAGAGCACCTTTCGAGAAACACTTAGGTCAAACTGGTCTTAAGAAAAAGTGGTGACTTGGTCTTTGGTTTCCTTGACCTATTTTCATTGACTTGGTCGATATTTTTGTGCCTTCCTCTTCCCCATCCCTGCTTTTTGCCACCCGAAACATTTCCCACAGAAAACATTTTCTATCAGACATTTAAACCTGGAACTTGGATTTTTATTCAAGTCTTGTGTTTCCTAGGAGTTTTAGCTCTCAGCCCCAGAACAGAAGCTTAGATTGAGCCCAGATTGAAAAGACTTCCAGAAAGAAAAAGTAACTTCAACAAAAGTACTGAAAGCATTTTTCTTCTCTCCTAATTTCCGCTCATTGCTGTGGTCAGGAGATGCAGGTCCAATTGCTAAAACCAAGTGAAATACTGAATAATGAGGTGTTTTGTCAGTGGTCATGGGCAAATAATCTGATGACAAGGACTGTAGCTCGTTTAATAATAGCTAACATTTCCACTTTATGGATAACATGATATTTAACCTCCTGACAACCTTGAGAAATAGCAATTATCTGCATGTTACTGATGAGGAAACTGAGGCTTATCCAAATCATGCAGCTCTGGAAGTTTCTGTGTGACCCCAAAGTCTGCAAACTCAACTCCTTGCTTACCCACCTTCATGGTCAAGCTCAGGCCTCATCAATCATGCCTTTAGAACCTGCTGAATGTAAACCACCCCACCACCACCATCCCCAAGGTCAAAAACACAGAAGCCTTCAAACTGGCCCTCCTATTTTTGTAGAATACAAAGTGTTCCATCTCTTTTTGTGCTCACTCAGGATTTCAGGACATAATTCTCAGCTAACTTCTCTCTGACAAGAAGAACATGCTGGGCTTCATTGTTTGGCCTCTTATGCTTTTCTACGGTCTCAGCTGTCCTCTATAGAGCAATTAAACCAAATCTTACTATTTTTGCTTCTCTCACTCCCCTGATTACATTCTAAGCAGAAATCTGCTGAATCTGCCGACCAGATTTGTGTTCTGCCGTGAGCTCAGCCTGAAAATTGCCCAACCCACCCATGGTCCACCTGGCCCAAGCTTACCCTGAACCCAGGTATTGGGTTGAGATGTGGACTCAGCAGTCAGGGATGCCAGGGATCCAGACTGGGTAGTTCTCCCCTCCCCGTTTTGTTTTCGTTTGTGCTCACAGACACTTAGGGGTTTAAAATATAATACTAAGGCTGAGTCTCTGGATCCTGTTTTGGCTTCTTGAGGGTTGCCCCCATCTCCTCACTTTACCCAGGACACAACACCCATGGGGTTTAGGAGCAACCACAGGTATCCCCAAAGATTGTGATCTCAGAAGAAATATCACCACAATAGTAAAACAGTTTCAGAGTGTTTGTCCCCATGTTCTGCCTTCTGGAGGAGTCTGCCTCATTCGCAGGTGCTGCTGTCCCCAATGGTCATTTCTAGACCATCTGACGCTGGCCACCACCAAATGGACCAGGAGTGACATCTGACCCAGAGAGACCATCCATAATCCAGCCGGCAACACATACCTCCTATGGCCTGGCTTTAGAGAATGAGTCAGACCAGTCAGGTTTGTCCCTTGAGAATTTAAACTGAGAGCCTCCGAGGGACATTGTCAGGGGACAGTGGTGAGGGAGCGCCCCTTGGGAAGCCAAGCAGAGCTGAGATGTGGGTGGCCATGGTGCCCGTGTGCACGATGAGATTTGTGGGAGAGGAGATGTTGAGACTTCGCAGAGAAAGCCAAGGAGAGGAGGAAGGCAGAGTAGATGCTCCGAGAAAAGCTGAGAAACCATTAAAGAAGGAGGAGAGAGAAGAGAAAGAAGAGAAGGAGAGAGAGGAGAAAGAAGAGAAGAAAAGAGAAGAGGGAAGATGGAGAGAAAACGTGCTTCTCAGAGACAAGCCCCTGTTCCTGATGGCTCCGGGGTTTCCCACTCTCACCCCAGTGAGAGCTGGCTGTGCTGGGGTCTGGCCCACGGATTCGTTATGTTTTCTTTCGGGGTTCTCTCAGTAAGGCCTCTTTTCTTGAGCACACTCAAGCTGGTCTCTGTTCTTTGACACCAAAAGGACTGTGAGTAGAATCCCCCAAACTCTGAGGACAAGTGTCTACTGCCCCATCAGAGTTTAACCCCCCAAAAAAAACCACTAGTTTTTTTAAATCCTGGGAGCTCCATTAAGAGTAGTAAAATCAGTTTTGTTTTAGCTTTTAAAAAGCAACACAGACATGCAAATACACACAATAATTCACATAGTGGATAATAATTATGCAGTCTTATTTAAGAACAAAAAATGTATTATATGTAGCATTATTATCACATAAATTACTGTGTTTGACAGTTAACATTAAAGTTATATTTATTTAGGCAATCACTACAACTTGCCAATTGGACTCACCTCTAATATTTTATCTACTGAATGATAATTTCCAAGAGGAAAGTTGCTTTTAGATTTTTAGTATTTTTGTTGACGGTTGTATCCCCAGTACCAGCACATAAATATTTCATTTATAAATTTTAAATATCCATATTTAAATGGAGTTACAAGTTAATAATTTTAAAGAATTTTTCCATATGAGATGTTTGTCTTTGTTTTGTTTTTTAGTATTTCATTTATCCAAATTGGGCAAAACCTGATAGTAAAAGAAATCATTCGATTATCATGGAGTCCTAAACATCATTGTTTTTTAAGGAGAAGCAGACGCTGAGGGCATTAACTGGGGGGGGGGGGGTGGATATCCAAGTATGACATAAAGGAGGGAAAAATTCCAAAATTTATTAGGTATATTTTTGCCATTGAGAACTTGGGCTAAACTTTGAGTTAGCTTCCTCAGCTGTTTCCACTTTACCCAATGCTTGACTTTTATTATTTACACATATGCCTGAAACGGCTGGGGGCGGGTGTTTGGACCAAACAGGGGTAAACTGACGAGACCGTGGGGTGCTCTGTAGCAGCCGTGGGCTCTGAGTCCTGGTAGAGAGGCCCATCTCTGACATGTCTCAGCCGTGGGACTAAGCTTGGATCTCAGCTCCCCAACTCCTAAAACCGGTCAGAGAGGGGGCAGGACAATCTCTAATTTCTTTTGAGAGCTAATCATCCCTGACTCCAGACTCGCTGCTTTCACCAATCGATTCAGTACTTTGCTGTATTTCTAGACCGAGACAGTTTCCTTCCTACAGGGCAGCGACAAAGCTCTCAGAAGCAGGGGGAGACAGGGGCTGGGCCCTGCCGAGGACCTGCCAGCCTGGCACAGGCAGGATCTGCCTGGAAGGCACCCAGACCACATTCCTGATCCAGACACCGGCGCCTGCGACATTTGAAAGTGCCTTTCCAACTTTAAGACGCAAGCTGTGGCTCAATTATTTAATCCACTCCAATGCAGCATTACTTACATTGCAGACTTTCAACCAGACAGAAGAGATTTACCATCGTATGACTAGACTGACCAAGGAAAAGTTTCTCTCTGTTTCTTAAGTGTCTCTTTAATTTTTATTGTCTATTTATAAGTCAAGATACAGCTAGAGTGAGAAAATTCCTGAAAGATCACCTGTCCTGAGGTTTCTATCTCCATTTCCAAATTAGATAGGCCTGGGCATTTCTCTAAAAATTTGAATCTTGGGTGCACTTCAGATTGATTGAGTCAGAAACTTGGGGTCAGGGCCCAGCAATCTGTGGTTCAGCAAAGCCCGTGGGTGATTCTGATGAGCAGCTAGGTTTATAAGACTCTTCCATAAACCTTATCTTGGAATTCTGGAATATTTCTGTGGGAATGCAGCGCTCTCTATAGTGGAGACCTGATTTATGAGAACTCATTTCAGAGGAGATGGAAATAGCCACTCCAGGTCAGGGGCTGGAGCTGATGGCGCTCAGGGTGGGTTTTCCTGCCCCACCAGGTCCCAGTGTGGTGGGAGACCTGACTGGGTCTTCTGGAAGGTTGGAATCCTTTTGCTTTTTCTGTTCCCAGGACACGTGGCTGGCTGTCAGAGGCTCTTGACACAGACCGAGACTCAAACATGGCTTCCACTAGATTGTGTTGAATAAGCCCCCATGCATTTGTCTTTAGCCATAAGCTTGCTTTTCCCAAACATTTTATTTTGAAAATTCTCAAACCTACAGAAAAGTTGAATATAGTAGTACAATGTATATCAATACACTCTTTGTCTAGAAAATTCAGTTAACTTTTTATCATATTTGTGCTGGGTCATTTCTTTTCATCCTCCATATTCTACATATAAATATATTATCCCCTCTTAGAAATCACTTGGGACTAAGTAACAGATTTCATAACACTTTATAGCTAAGTATGTCTGCATTTATTTCCAAAGAACAGGGACACCGAATTACATGAACATGGTATTACCTCCAGACTCAGGAAATTTAATATCAATACAGTACTATCATGTAATATAGTATCCTCCATATTTTTCTGTCTTTCATGATGGTGATATATTTGAAGCATACAGGAAAGTTATTTTGTAGAATAGTCCTTAGATTTAGGTTTGTGTGTTGTTTCTTCCTGACTAGGTTCACGTCAGACATTTTGACAGGAATACTTTAGGCAACCTTGTGTCTCCCACAGTGCCTCAAACCAGAAGGCAATGTACTCAGTTGGTCTCTTCTTAGGTGATGTTATGTGTAGGTGATCATTCTTTCTTCTAACGAACTGGTATCTGTAAGATGATATTTTGAGACTGTAACTATCCTAGGCCCTAATGGTTTTACCCAGTGGTTGGGCATCCATTGAGTTTTTACCTGTCTCAGTTATTAAGTGATGGTTGGAAAATGATGATTTCCTAATATCATCATTCCTTTTATATTTATTTGGTGGCATTATTTTATTAAAAAGAGTTTTCCCATTCTGTCCACACTTTATTGGTATTATTATTTAGTATCTCAGTGGACTAGTTGATCTTTTTAATTTGATTTTCTTTATTTATGACTTTCACTATTCCTTTTGATGCTCCAATTGACCCAGTTTAACCAATGTAATCTCCTTCATACAGCCCCTATGCTTTTTTTATATTTCCTCTAGTTTCAAACACTTCCTTATTTTGAGTACTTTTTGGAGTAACAACGCCTCCAGACCCAGCTCGTACTTTCTCTTCCGTAGCCCTGGGATTAGCCATTTCTCCAAGGAACTCTGGTGCCATTTAGAGTTCGTTACCACTGGCATGTCAGTGCGTCTAGGCCTTTGACTCAAACAGAACCAAGAAGTACATATCTATTTTTAAAGTGTACATTTGTGCCTATATTTCTAATTTTAATCCAACACGGAGAGCTCTTCTTTTCCTTCCCCCATTCCATATTCGTATCTCGCTTCTCCCGTAGGAAAATCCTGGTTCCCCCAGATATCAATGTATTGACTCATTTGCCACAATGTACTCAAAATAGTTTAGGAATTATGTCCCACAATCACTACTGACCACAAACCACTGACAGAGGAGATTTATGCAGTTCGGCAATCTTTGGCCTACATCCCACCAAGTGTGTGCGGTAAAAGAACTGTGTTCACAAGTTCCTTGGATGGGTTCTTTGTTTTCCTCTGCATGGTTATATTATCAACTTGATCTACAGATAGGTTCAACTGTTCTTTTAAGAAGTATTGAGCCCTGGCTGGTGTAGCTCAGGGGATTGAATGCAGGCTGTGAATCAAAGGGTCGCTGGTTTGATTCCCAGTCAGGGCATGTGCCTGGGTTGCAGGCCAGGTGTCCAGTGAAGGGCACACAAGAGGCAACCACACACTGATATTTCTCTCCCTTTCTTTCTCCTTTCCTTCCTCCCTCTCTAAACATAAATTAATAAAATCTTTTAAAAAGAAAAAGAAATATTGAGAACAAGTTCAATATTATAGAACCTAGAGGGCAAAGACCCGTGTTGCTAATTCAGGGCTAACTCAAAAAAGTGTTCAGTTGCTAAGGGAGCAGCATGGGCCACATCCTGCTAGGAAAATGAACCAAGACCCTTCCTTCTCTACGTGACACAAAACTATCAGAAGACAGACAGCTCTGACTGGTGTGGCTCGTTTGGTTGGGCATCACTGGGTTTGATTCCTGGTCAGGGCACAAGGGACTTAAAGAGAGAGAAGGAGGAAAAGCCAGAAGAGAGAAAGAGAGAAAACAGAGATGGAGACAATGGCATAGAATGAGGGCTATGTAGGGCATTGGAAACCTAAACTGCTTCAGTCTTGGATGAACCTTTCCTGAATCCTCCTCTTTACAGAGGTAGGGAGTTTGAACTGGAGGATTGGCCCTACTGTCTGGGCTAATTTGACAGTTGAGAGAAGCCCAGCAAGCTCTGGTATTCCACAACTGCAGACATCAGCTAAGCCTGTGGTCCAGCCGTGGAGGGACAAAACTGAGCAGCAGCAGCTGTGGGCATCAGGGCTGATGCCCGTGTTGTCAGGTACCACAGGGTGGTGCTGGCGTCCCTGTAAGACTTCCTCCCTAGTTTTCTGGGTGTGAGTCAGCTCAAACTAGGGCTCTTCAATTATACGGGTCATGCCACAGACAGGGAAGAGGGAAAAGAGCTGAGTCTATCCTTTCCATGTCTACTTTATGCTGTCATGCCCCAAAGGAAGCCACAAAATTCCACCTCTGGCTTGAGAGTGAGAAATCTGAGTGAGGGATAAGGAGCAAGAGCAGCCAAGGTTGCACCACCGTTCTGCAGATGCCCTTCCCCCATGCTCCACGGTCCTGCTCTTCACTGACAAGCCCACTAAGGGAGGGCCATTCATCAGCTTTCAGAATCTGGTGGGCTGAGGAGCCCTCTTTACTCCCTTCCCCCCACCCACTCACTGGAAAAGTTAATACACATTCTCTCTAAAGTAAAGAGCCTGATGTAGTTTAAAGTGTGATCTCTCCAAGAGAAGCATGTGTTTCAACAACAGACCCTTAGGTAGCAGAGGTGAGAGCCATCAGGGTGGAAATCCAGGCAGCCTTTCCAAGTAGGGTTGCTACTCAGGGGCAGGAGACTTTCAGGACTTCCTTCAAATCATGACACTGACCACGTATAAGTATAGCTCTGAGTGGAATAACAAGATTTGGGGGATGCTTGGAAGATTCTGTTTCTTCCTTTAATTTAATCTTTGGAGTCACCATAAAATCTGATGGCCTGAGTAACTTCAGGGGGTACTATGAAATTGACTTCAGCAACTGTCAGATCAGAATTTCACACAATTATGCCCAAGATATTCCTTTCAGTCACAGTGTCAGATCAAAGTATTTGTAGGGTCCTGGCAAAGTATAATATCCCACTTCTTCCCTACACCCCACACTTGCTTTTTTTAAATTTAAATTATTTTATTGTTGTTCAATTACAGTTGTCTGTTAAAGATTTTTTAAATTTATTTTTAGACAGAGGGGAAGGGAGGGAGAAAGAGAGGAAGAGAAACACCAATATGTGGTTGTCTCTCATGTGGCCCCTACTGGGCACCTGGCCCGCAACCCAGGCATGTGCCCTGACTGGAAATCGAACCAGCAACTCTTTGGTTCACAGCCCGCGCTCAATCCACTGACTCACACCAGCCAGGACCACACTTGCTTTTTGATAGACAGTGAAGTACTGTCATCGGGGTTTTTTTTGTTTTGTTTTTGTTTTTGTTTTTGTTATTTGTTTGTCTGCTTGTTTTAAGGAGACAGGTAAGGGAAGGTGGCTGAACACGAGTGTGGAGCCAAAGACCCAGGGCAGAATGAAGATGGGGCTGGCACTGTCTTCTAAGCTCCCTGGTTTCCTTAATTGTGGCCAGGACGCCCAGAGAGCCACAGGTCCTAGAGAAGAGTGAGAGAAGGGAAGGCTCTAGGCAGCACCATCTCTGGGAAAATAGGAAACCAAGAGAATCGCCGACAGTTTTCCTAATGGGAAAAAGTTGTACTGAGGACACTTTTGCTGTATTAAACGATGTGGGAAGACTTAGCCAAAGGTTCAAAGAAAGCTAAACAGAGAAAAAAGTGGGCAGTAATTAGTCCCAGGAAACTAAAAAAGTTATACAAGAAAAAAACCCACCATAATAGTACACCACTTGGCTCAACATTAAACAGGATGAACTGTATTTGGTTTTTTGAAAGTTACAAGCTTGTTAGCATTGCTTGACTTTTTAAACTATGTTCAATTATTATTTTGATAAAAAGTTAATTTGAAAAGATTTTAGTAACTTTAGCATTTTCTGAAATCTGTCAGAGTAACTAGATCAGAACTGACTTTGGTGTGGCGTTTGGCAAGAAGTTAGATCCTGATGCCCAGTGGTTTTGTCCTCCTACTCATTTCCCTAAAAGGTTCAAGTTCAGAGGGAAGTCAGGGATTTGGAATGTGACATCAGATCACGTCTCCTTGGGATGATGGGAACATCCCACCATCACCCGCAACTCAGGACATCTGAGAGCATCAGGGCTCCCTGGGAGCCTTGGGCTTCCCTGGCCGGGCAGCCACACACCGAGAAGCCGTGTGGGGGATCCGGTCCTGGCTCTGCCACCAGCAGGCTGACAGCGGGGGGTGCGTGCAAGCAGTCCGTTCCACGCACCCCACCCTTCACTCTGGGCTTCAGTTTGTTCAGCTCTGAAGCTGATGGGGCAGGGAAAGGGCACAAGACAATTATCTACTCATTGTTCCATTCAATCAAGAAAATTATTGGGCACCTCCCACATCCCTGCTGGTCACAAGAGTGAAGCCATGAAGCTGACCCACAAAGCCTCTGCCCTCATATGGTTTACAGTCCAGTGGGAGAGAAGGACAAGAACCCAGAGGGTAGAGAAATACATAATTCAAGTTGTTGCACTAAAAATTACAGAGAACAGGGTACTGGGTGCGTATTTGAAAGGAGGTCCAGGAAGGCCTCTCTGAGATGACTTCTGAGCTGAGGTTTGAATGATGAGAAAAAGCAAAAGTGCCACAAGGGGAGGGGATGCCAAGGAGCGTGGGTGGATTTACAGTGGGAGCAGTGCAGTGTGGGCCGCGTTGCGAGTTTAAAAGCATCTCCCGGCTGCTGAGGGAGATCAGGGGTGAAGTAGGGAGACCCTAAGATGACCAGGGCCAGGCAAGTATAAGGGTGGCTGGAGAGGAATAAAGAGATGTACAACGTACCTGGGGGGTCTTAGAGTACATCTGCTGTTCTTTCCAGCTGGAATGAGTCTATAAACACCTTCCAGGGGCTCAAGAAGAATTTTCCCATCTTACCTTGGAAGGATCAGGACCATCAAGCTGTAAGCAGTGACATAAGGTGGCTCCTAAGGATGCTGCAGGCCCAGTCAAAGCCTTGGTTCACTCTTTCAAAAGCTGCCCCTTTCCCCAGGCAAACGCAGATCTATACCAGGGCTAGCGGTCTGGGCCGGTGAGGATGATCTGGATTTGAGCTCCGCTGACCCCTGAGCCAGACAGGGTGTGGCAGCTCTGTCCTCCGGGTGAGAGAGGGCCTACATTCGGAGCTGGAAGACTTCCCACCCTCAGAGGATGACAGCGCTAAGAAAAGGGCGGGGTGGTGGTGACAGTGGTCAGAGACCTCTGCGAAAGTCCTGGGGGAGCTATGGATGCTGTCTTTTTAAAAAATATTTTATTTTTTTACTTTTACAAAGAGGGGAAGGGAAGGAAACATAGAGAGAAAGAAACATCAATGTGTGAGAGATACATTGATTGGTTGCCTCTCATGTGCCCCCAGCTGGGGACCTGGCAGGCAACCCAGGCATGTGCCCTGACTGGGAATCAAACCAGCAACCTTTCAGTCTGCAGACTGACATTCAGTCCACTGAGCCACACCAGCCACGGCTGGATGCTTTCTTAACCCAAAAGTAACCCCTGCCCCAACACACACATACTTTAACATTCTTCCAGGAGATGGCAGCTCCTCCAATGCCATCACTGCCAGCTTGCGTCCCCAGTTAAATCCAGTTGCTTCATCTCAGGAATGGGGAAACTGAGGCCTGGAAGAGGGGCCACCACTTGCCTAAGGCTAAGGCTGTGGAGCGGCAGGGCAACACTGAGACCTAGGTGGTCCCACCTCCCCTGGCATCAGGAACCCAATCAGCAGCCTCAAGGGTACCAGGTGCACCCAAGTCACATGATCCCAGGATCCAAGGCTTCCAGGGGGCAAGCAGCCACCCAGCTGGGTGTCCTTGAGCCTCCACCTGGTCAGGAAAATTACCTGGAGAGAGGAATTCAGGCTGTGCTTGGAGGGTATGCTCAAATACCTTGGGGAGGAATACTTTTGTAGGAGAGGAATTATGAGTCCTTTGAAAAAGAGAATTCCTCCCTAAAACATCAAGGCTTAGGACACGCCATGAGATGTCCCTCGGCGGTGCTGCTCCAGCCACTCGCCACCATGCCTGCTGGAGCTGCACCTGCACCCACTGCCCTCTTCCCTCCCACCACCCACTGCCCTTTTGCTACCCTGCCAAGGGTCTGGAATAGCCAGGGAGCCCTGGAACCAGAGCCAAGTTGACAGCCCAGACAGCCAAGGAGGAAGAGAGGGGAACTCGGGAATCAACAGCAACAGACAGAAAGAAAAGAAAGTGGGAAAAGAGGCAGAGAAGACTGGAGAGCAAGGATGGGCTCACATTCATTAACTTGTGAGACACCATCTGGGATCTCCTCCTCCCCCTCCATGTTTCCAGTGTGTCTCTAATCAGGCCCCATGTATGTTCGTTCGTTCATTCATTCATTCATTCATTCAGTTCATCAATGTGTTTGAACGCCAGGCCTGTGCAGGGTGCAGACATGAGCCAAGCAGGAGAATGCCTGCCCTTCTGGAGCCCAGACAAAGACCAAATAAATAAAACACAAAAACGAAATAAAAAATGAACATAAGTGCTAACATGGAAAACAAGGGCCACTCTCTGTGCACATAATAGGAAAGACTGGCATCATATTTTGGGGGTCTGGGGCCTAAGGAATAAAATAGACTTTTTCATCCTAAGTTTTTATTTTGAAAATTTCAAACCTATAGGAAAGTTGCAAACATATTACAAGGAATGCCTTGCACCTTTTATCTACATTCATCAATTGTTAATATTTTATTACATTTGCTCTCTCTCTACACACTTTTCTTTTTGCTGGACCATTTGAGAGAAAGTCACAGATACCATAACTCTTCACCCCTAAATATTCCAGCATCAATATCCTAAGAACAAGGACACTCTCCTCAACCCCAATGCTTTGCCACACCTATGAGTTAAAGATCAATAATATCAATAGTCAGACTGTGATGGGCTGAACTGTATCTCCACCCGCATTCCCATGTTGAAGTCCTAACTCTCAGTACTTCCAAGTGTGACTGTGGAGATGGAACCAAACCTAAAAAGAGTCAATTAAGGGAAAACGAGGCCATATGGGTGGGCTCCATTCCTCTTCGAACTGGAGATTAAGATACATGTGTGGGCCCATAAAGGAAAGACCACGAGAGCACACAGTGAAAGGCAGCCGTCTGCTAGACAAGGAGAGAAGGCGCAGAAGAAACCAAATCTGCAGACACTTTGATCCTGAACTTGTAGCCTCCATAACTGTGAAAAATAAGTTTCTGTTGTTCAAGACAGCCAGTCTGTGGTATTTTATTATGGCAGCCCTAGCAGACTAAACCACACATATAATCAAATTTTTGTAATTGTCCCAATAATGTTCTTTATACCTATTTTTAAAATTCAGGAACCACTCGGAGACACACATTATATTTGGTTGTCAATCTAGTCTAGAACAGTGTAGAATATCTTCATGAATGAGAACAGTCTTCCCCATTTTTTCTTTATTGTCTGCCCTGCCATTGATATCTTTGAAGAATCCAGGCCAATGATCTTGTCCAGTGTCCCTCAGTCTAGATGTGCCTGATTGTTGGTCTGGTTTAATGCTTTTGTCTGGAATACTGCATGGCTGATGCCGTGTGGATGCAGTGGGTGCTGGGATCAGGCAGTGGTGCTCCAGGCAGAGGAATCAAAAGCTGCACTTTGCAGCTCACGGAGTCTGCAAGCAGGCACTGCTCTGAGCCCTGTGGGTGCACCACACAGAGGGCGGCGACAATGTGGAGGGGCAAGTGCAGGGCTCAGGGAGCACAAGGCGAGTCCAGGGCAGGGCAGAGGAGGAACTCAAGAATGAGAAAGGTACACGGAGGCTAGAATATGGAGATGACGAATGCCAAGTTAAGAAACCTGATTTCCCATTTGGGCCTTGGGAACCCTGGGAGATGTCTGGAGGGGAGGGCCTTGCAGGGTCAGAGACATGTATGTGTATGACCAGAAAGCTCAGAGGGTTGGGGTGTGTTGCTCAAATCACACGGAGAGCAGCAGGAGCAGAAATGGAGCCCGGACACCGGACTCCCAGGAGGTGTCTGCCCACTATTGATATTCTGGCACAAATGATCACTGATGGTTAGGGTACCCCTTGGGGATCACTGACATCAAGAGGAAAGATGAGTCGCACCATTTAGGCAGAGGAGGTGGGTGGGGTCGGGGAGCCTGTCGGTCTCCAGAGCCCGGCTCCAAACTGAGGTGCCGTCTACGCACTTCCTGGTATACAGTACATGCCAAGGAGCCCTTCGTCACCCTTCGTCTCCTTCCTTCCTTTTGTTCTTTTGCAAACTCCTTTCACCTCGCCTAGTTCACTTCACCTAAATGAAAACCCTATACAGTCATTGAGAAGATGTTATCTTTCAGCAGATATGAAACCTGCAGCCCTAAGAGGTTCAGAAGCAGTTCACAGAGGAGTTCATGCTGGGGTCAGGGTGGCATTGCAGATCTCCCGAGACCCTCCACGGCACCCAGTGTCTCTTGACATCCCAAACTCCATGGCACTCCCAAGCTCTCTCCAACTGTATGAACATAGAGTTGAGCAAAGGAGTGAAGCAAATGGGGGCCAGGCTCCATCCAGGTTTTCGAAAACATTTGTTTTATTTTGGAGACAGCAATTCCTTTGGTTTTTCCAACCCATTTGTGAGGACCAAGGCAGTTATGCCAATGAAGTCACAGCCTGGGAGGGTGGGGACAGCCAGGGTTCATTGTGTCGGGTGGCAGTCACTGCTAAGTCCTGAGACCCAAGTGTACCTGGAAGCCCCTTCCAGGAAGTCAGTACCAGGGTGACAGTGTGCTAAACCACAGCCAGCAGCCTGAGGGAAGAGACATATTCCATGACTGCTGGACCTCAGGGAGGATAAGGGGCCTCTGCCAGGTCCTGTGATCCCCTCTGGGACCAGGGCCCGTAGTAGGTAGGTGCTGAGACCCATGAGAGAGCCTGCAGGGAACTAGACTGCCCGGTGCCAGAAAGGCTGGTGATGGAGACAACCAAGCTGTACCCAAGGCCCCGGGGCCGGCTCAGGTCATGGGTGGCTCTGACCATGACTGAGACACTGCAGACCTGGCTTGGCATCTCCAGGGCCTGCGATGGGCCCGCAGGAGAACAAACAGCAGGGATGTAGGTCATCAGCCGCAAATCCCCCATCTGGTCAGCTGCCCTGTCCCAGCCAAACGAGTCCCTCAGTCACAGCTCCCCTGTCCTTTCACACATTCCCCTTCTTCTAGGAGAGGAGGCACCACAGCATGTCATCATCAACCAGGACTTATGGGCAGGGACAAAGTGCCAGCCACCAGGGGTTACCGAGCAGAGCAAGACCCAATGCCTGCTGTGAAGAAGTTTTTATAAAGGTGTCACTGGAGAGGAGGTCAGTTGTCAGGGTGCTTTGAGGGGTGAGTTTATGGGAAGGAAAGACAAGTGACAAATAAGGTCAAAGTGTGCCTGGCACAAAGCAAGAGCTCTGTAGGTTTGGGATGAAATACAAAGAATAAAAGATGGGAAGGACAGAACAGGGAGAGGAAGGGAAGGATGGTGGGAGGGAGAGGGGGATGGACGGAGAGGGAGGAAGATCCTAGATGATCTTACTGCAATTTCTCACGATGCTTTGGTGCCAACAGGAAATGCTCTGGGTTCTGATATAAAAAGGCAACAGAACATTGTGTTCTAGGGGCCCACACAGCCACTCGCGCAACACCTGTAAACACATCCACCTGGGCAGACGCCGGACCTCACACTATAATCTCAATCCCCAAGATTCCCCATAGGTCTCCAAAAACGATCTAAGTCACCTCTACAGTCCTGTCCCTTCCCAACTCACCCAGGCACTGGGATGGACACGTGCACCTTCACAGCCCACTGCCAAAACCACAGCCCTCTCAGCTCACAGTGTTAGATACACAGCCACAGCCACACCCACAGGGTCACAGTCATGCACACAGTCCAAGGTACAAGCCAACCCAAATGCGCAAGTACCCTCAGACCAGACAGCCAGTGCCCCACCCCTCTCTGTAACCAAGTTCACAGCCACCCCCTCTTCCCACACTGATGTCCTTTGCTTTGGTCAAATTCTCACCCCAACACTGTGGCCAGGGCTTGACTGGCTGGTCTCCAGTGTATCTGTGTGTCCCATTGAGACAGCGGTCTCTGCATTCCAATAAAAATGTCCTTGCTCCCAAAACGTGGGGGGTGGGGAAGGAAGAAAGGAGGAAAGACAAGGAAAGAAACAGAGATACTCAGCCCAAAGCAACAGGATGGCCTCTCTGCCCCGAGCCAGCTTCCTCATTGTCCTGGGAGAAGTGAATGCCCTGCCTCAGGAGCAGCCATCTCACTCAGGACGGAGCCTGCGGTGTCCAGGTTCCAAGCAAATGGGAAAAACAAAGTCTGCCCCTCTGAGTAATCTCCAGGGATACTTTCTAGCTCCGTAATGCTCCTCAGAGAAGGGCCCAAATAAGAGCGAACAGCAATTCTCATTTGAAACACCTATATTTTCACCATGTTATTCTAACCACGTACTTTCAATCCACGATCTCATTTTATGTACCTTGGCTTCTTTGTGATGCCCCAGCTTCTGCGCCGGCTTGGCCAGGAGAAGAAAGGTCTGGGTTCTAGTTCGTGGGAAGGCCATGTAAACTCCTCCTGTGTCGGATTCTCACCTCGAAAAGGAGAGCATGTGCCAGACGACGCCTGCGGCCCCTTCTGGCTCTCACGTTTCATGCTTCTACACATCTAGACTGGCCCTGTCCAATAGAAACTTAATGCAATCTACACACATAATTTTAAATCTCCTACTTGCCACATTTTTTTTAAAAAAAGAGAGAGAGAAAATAAATTTCAAAAGAAGTCGGGAGAAATAGTTTTAATAATATATTTTATTTAACCCAATATACCCAAAAATATTAGCATCTCATCAAGTAGTCAGTGTTTAAAAAACTATAATGATTCATTTTACATTCTTTTCTCGTACTAGGTCTTCAAAATCTGGTATGTATTTTACATTTACAACACATCTCTGTTCAAATGCTAGATTTTCATTGGAAAATTTAATCTGTTTTTAGATTTCATAAAAATTTACCATTGTAAAAGTGAAAGGTATGATCCACATACCTAAGCTGTTCCAAATATATTTTTTAAAATTTTCCAATAACTGAATTGAGCATCTGTTTTTAAATTAAAATGAATAAAATGTAAGGCTTCCATCTTCGGTGGCCGCAGCCACATTTTGAGCGTTCTACAGCAGCATGCAGCTGGTGGCTGCCGTGTCGGACTGCCGGCCAGCGGGGATTGGGCCCTGCGAGCGCATAAAGGGTGCTGCTGGGGGTGGTGTCCTCACCTCTGCTCACCCCCTGCCCCCAGAGCCCTGGACAAACTGCTAGCTTGCAGTGAGGTAGGGAGTGGGAAGGTGTCGCAGCCGATGCCATCCCGATCATCACCAGCCTCACCATCTCACCGTCTGCGTGCCAAGAAGCCAGAGAAGGAGCCGACCCACCTCGGCCACAGAAAGTCTCCAGCTCCTTTCCACGGAGCTGCTGCCAACGTTTCCACAGGCGGAGGCCACGTTTCCAGCTCAGACACAAAGGCACGGGCAGGCGTCTGAGCTTCCTTTTCTTCCTCAAAGGAATGCCCACCAGGCAGCCAGGCTGGGCTGCAGCCCAGACTCCACGTGTGATGTCGGGGACGTGTGCTTTATTAGCTCAAGTCAGACATAGGGTGATGGGGGCCGGGGGTAGGGGAGGTGGTGAAGACAGAATACCAGGGGCAGCAGGTGAAATAGTAATATTTGCTTCAGAAAGCAAGGTCAAGAGGACACATCCACTTCCAGCTCCGTGCTCTACCAGTGGAGACAGGGAGCCTCTGGATTTTAGAAATACCGGGAACGGCCTGGCCCGCAGCGAGTTTGAATGGCACCTCCAGGACGATCCTTTGATGTTCCCTGGAGCAGTGGAGAAAAGTTAAAACTAGCAGAAGTTTCTCACATAGTATTATTATCTTCATGGAAAAAATGAAACTCAAGTAAGTAATCACTCAAGGTCACGCAGCTACAAAGCTGAAATTTAAACTCAAGTCTGTTTGACTCCAAAGCCTGCACGCTTTCTACTTAATAATAATGGGTGATGTTTACTGAATGGTGACATGTTCCTGGCACCACACTCGATGCTTTACAAAAGTGAACTCATTGATATTCACTACATGTCTATGAAGCGTATATGACCTCATGCCCATTTGCACAAAGAGAGAAAACTGAGTCTCACAGAGGTCGTGTAACTTGCCCAAAGTTTTAAAACTGGTGGTAGAGCAGAGATTTGAACCTGACGTCTAAACTCATCCACTTATTCATGACATAATGCCTCTGCTCCTTAAATGAGAATACTTACGGCAGCAGACACTACTGATACCCTGCCCCATACCGTATCCCTGAGGCTCACCACAGCTGGGACGGTCTCAGACCCCTGAGGGCATCCCACCTCAGGAACCTGCACCTGTGTCTCTGCCTGAAGGCTTTCTCAGGCAGCTGGGGCGTTCTGGGGGCTTTACAGCTTCTGGGATCTATTAGTTTCCTGGGGCTGCCCTCACAAAGTACCACGAACTGGGTGGCTTAAGCAGTGAAATGTTATTCTCCCACAGTTCTGGAGGCAATGAAGTCCAAAATCAAGGTGTCAGCCAAGCCATGCTCTCTCTGAAGGCTCAAGGCAGGATCCTCCCTCACCTCTTCCAGCTTCTGGTGGCCGCCAGCAACTCTTGCCCTCCCTTGGCGCGTGGCAGCGTAACTCCATCTCTGCCTCTGTCACAAACAGTTTGTGACAGAGCCCCTGCGCGGGGAAGACTGGGGTTGAGAGAGGTGGAATATGTGTCCAGAAATGGTCCTAGGCCTGTGGCATCGTGTGAAATAATTTTGCTAACAGCTGTGTAATCGATGTTGAGGATTTGATCAATCATTTTCGAGAAATGGTACAAACATCAAGATATGTTCCACAGACCAAGGAGATTCAATCTACGAGCAACAGAGGAAAGATCTAGGAAGGAAGAATACAGGACGGTAGCGATGTAGATTAGGAACTTTCCAACACTGTTATGGAAACACATTCACCAACACTGGGGTTTTATTCCCAACAGGCTGATCTGTCGCCTAGTTCAACATTTCTCAAAATGCATCCTGCGAAACGCTCCTGAGAAAAAGCTGCTCAATCAAGTGGCCCAACCAAGCTGATGAATACGCCTTACTACTTACTATGCTTGAAAATGCACAGTCCATGTTAGTGTATTGAAAGTTCTTGCCATGAAAAAGAAAATGCAGTTTAATATTGCTTCCCAACCTTTTTTGCTATGGAAACCCTTCATCACATGATACCTATTTAGTGTCCTAAAGAGCTGACACCCCGCAGCATCAGCTTTGGGGAACCCCAATCAGTGTAACCAGTGTGTTTGCCCAAACGTCTGCCCCAGCGCACAGGACTCCTACGGCAGATTGTTCTAGGGCAGCGATTGTCGACATTTTTCATCTCACTACACACATAAACCAATTACTGAAATTCTGCAGCATGCCAAAAAAATTTTTTTTGCCAATCTGACCAAAAAATAGGTATAATCTTGATTCAATAACACTGAACAACTATTGTTGTGTTGGCTAATGTCATACTTTTATTTGACAATCTAAAGGAAGAGAGGTCAGTGCCCTTGACTAAATAGTCAGGGATTGCATGTTTCAAAAATTCTTGCAGTGCCCTCTCAGGTGTGGCAGCTGGTTTGGCATCATCCTACAAGGCGAAAGATTGTGTGGTGTTCAATTCCCAGTCAGGACACATGCCTGGGTTGCACACAGGTTTGGCCCCTGCTTGGGGAGCTTACGAGAAGCAACCAGTCAATGTTTCTCTCTCACATCAATGTTTCTCTCCCTCTCTTTCCCCCTTCTTTCTCCTCTCTCTAAAAATAGATACATAAAATCTTTTCAAAAGCATTTAAAAAATAAAAATTCTTGCGGCACACCATTGTGCCTCTTGCAGCATGCCGGTTGAAAATCGCTGTTTTAGGGCATAAACTGTCCTTTTGTGTCCACACCCCCACCCCCACCCCAGTCCAAATTCCCTTTCTCCTTTTGTTCTGTTCTCCACGCCGGTTTAGATCACATGGACTCTTGGCCATGGTTTAAATCTCACAGCATCATGGGCCTGCCACGTTAAGTCCTGCTGCACAAGTCCCCCTTGGTTAAGTGGGGTTTCTGATTGGCCCTCTCATTTCTACCTTTCCTGGATGCATAATGGGGCGGAGACCCTCCAAGAAATGAACAGTTTCCATTATTTCAAGTAAATCACTATCAGTGTGAAAAATTTAGAAAAGACAGGAAAGTGTAAGGGGAAAAGAAACATCACCCAGAATTAAGAACAACAACAAAAAAATCTTTTCCTTTGTGAAATTTCAAACATATACAAACGTAAAAAGGATGGTGTGGTGAACCTCCATGTTCTCCCAGTTTCCTTAAATAGCAACTTCTGTCCAGTCTTGTTTTATTTTTAGCTTCATCTAATTTTCTTCCCTCCTGCCTTCAACCTTTTGGAGAAGATTCCAGATATCATATCATTTCATCTTTAAATATTTCAGAATGTGCCTCTGAAATATATGGATTCTCTCTCTTTTTTAGAGTTATAATACCAATATCACACCTTAAAAAAACTAATAATGTTTAATATCATATTACCAGTCAGTGTCCAAATTTCCCCAAATTTTATATATAGCTTCCATAATTTGCTTGAATCAGGATTCAAATTACATCCATGTGTTGGATCAATTAATGTTTCTTCAATTTAATCTATACATCCCCCCGCCATCCCTTCTTACCCCTTGAAATGTATTTGTATAAGACATTGAATTACTTGTCCTATAAAGTCTCCATAGTTTGGGTTTTGCTGATTGTATCCCTGTGGTATTGCTCCACATGTTCCTCTGGACCTTGTGCTTCTTGTAAATTAGTAGTTCTAGAGGTTTGGTCAGATTTGGGTTTGACTGGGTGCCAAGAATGCATTATGGATGGTGCAGAAGACTTCCATTGGAAGACACATAATGTCTCTTGATCTGTCCTTTTGAGACGTCAGTAGTTTTTAATAATCACAGACCCGACTCATGAATTGTGTTAGAGTTACAAAATAGTGATACTCTAAAAAGTGTCAGTGTGTTTCATTTTTTGGCTCTATAAAGACCTCAATATCCCCCAAATAGGACAAGCAAGTTTTATTGTTGTTGTTTTGTTTTCGTATCATTACTAATTGGTATATATATTATCAACTCATAAAATGAACATTGAAGTTATTGTTAGTTATTATTCTTATTAATGCTCAAATTATCTGAAGTTTTTCTTCCTTTTCTTTGCTTTTAAGTAACATTGAGGTTATCTTATTTTTAAAGGTTTGGTAGAGTTCTGTAAAACCATTTGGGCCTGATGCTTTTTGTGTAGGGGAGCTCTTTAATTATCTTCTGTATTTCTTCTATGCTAATTGATCTGTTAAAACTTTTTGTCTATACCAGGATCAATTTAGGTAAGTTGTATTTTTCTAGAAAAGTATCTATTTCATCTTGGTTTTAAAACATTTTTTCATAGAGTTAAAAAAATGTCTCTTACATTTTTATTTTAGCTTCCTCCTGCTTGAATGATTTTTCCCCACCCACCAACTGCTACTATTTCTAACTTAGTGTGTCTGTACTTTCTACCATTTATTTTCTTAGTGCATTTAGCTGGTGGTTTGTATATATTTTATTGATTGTTTCAGCCCTAGCTGGTGTGGCTCAGTGGACTGAGTGCCAGCCTGCAAACCAAAAAGTCACTGGTTTGATTCCTAGTACAGGACACATGCCTGGGTTGCGGGCTAGGTCCCCAGTAGAGGGCATGCGAGCGGCAAGCACGCGTTAATTGTTCCAGTCCTGAGTTTATTGATTAGCCTTACTCTTTTTCTATTTCTAATTAATTAACTTCTGTTTTCATCTTTATTGATTCCTTTCTCCTAGATTCTTTTGGCTTACTTAATTGTTTTTTTCTAGCTTTTCGAGTGGAGTGAGTGATTAGTTCATTTTCATTTTTATTGATGTAGCTATTTCATGCTAAACTTTTTCCACTATTAACTCCTTTATCTGAATACCATAGACTTGATTATTTGTGTTTCCATTATCATTATTTTAAAGAAATTCTTTATTTTATTTTCTTTATTTATTTTTAGAGAGAGGAAGGAGAAAGAGAGGAAGAGAAACATCAATGTGCAAGAGAAACATCTCTCATACCCCCAACTGGGGGCCTGGCCCACAACCTAGGAATGTGCCCTGACAGAGAATCGAACCAGGGACCTTTCAGTCTGCAGGCCAGTGCTCAATTCACTGAGCCACACCAGCCAGGACTTAAAGAAATCTATAATCACATGTTGCACTTCTACTGCTGACCAACAGCTGCTTATTAACATTTTTTTTTTTAGTGGAATGGTCATTGTGGTTTTTTTGGTTAATAATTATTAGTTTCATTGTACTGTGACCAGAGAGCATTCTTTCTGTTCTTTGGAATTTATTGAGGTTTTCTTTATGGCCCAAGGTACAGTCACTTGAGAAGAAGGTATTTCTCTAGTATTGGGATTCAGATTTCTATGCAGGGTCTGTCCAGAAGGTATCCAGCCATGTAATATAAAAAATAGAGACATTTATGGAAGGAGATACAAGGCACAAGAAACATTGTACATAAGACAATGACTCCCCAGTCTGCTTCAAATTAGTTACCTTGGGACCTCACACAGTTCTCCCAATCACCATCAGCTGCCCCATATATTTTCCTGAACCTCATTGATAATCTGAAATCTCTTCCCTTTCAAAGGTGATTTTAGTTTTGGGAAAAACCAGAAGTTGTCAGGTGTCAAATCTGGGCTGGGGGGGGATGGGAGGGCTGAGTCACCTGGGTGATTTGATGTTTCTCCAAAAAACTCTGCATAAGATGTGATGCATGAGCAGACGCATTGTTGTGATGAAGCTGCCAATCACCAGGTTCCCATAGCTGTCACCTTTTGAATCATCCAAATAGTTTCCGCTGAGGAATGTTCAAGCTTAACACAAAATCTGATGCAGATTCATTGCTCTACTCAGTCATTTTGAATGCTATGGCCACACGGCACACATGCTCACTCAAATGCATCTACTGCCCCCGCTGACCAGTACAGTGATGTCATCATTGTTCACGTATGCGCATTTCATCCATTGTGCTTGGCTGCCAGGTTACATCGATGTTGTGCGAACCATTCTTGTTATATTAACAATGGCTGGACTTTTTCCAGACAGACCTCGTATAGATCTATAAGAGCTACCTTGTTGGTTATGTATTTCAATTCCCCGATATCCTTACTGTCCACTTGGTCTGTCTTGGATGAGAGACATGTATTAAAACCGCCTATCATTAGTAGATTTCTATTTCCCGCACATCTCCTATTGTTACGTACATAAACATTAATAACTAATACACCTTCATTGTGAATTGTTGCCTTCAGCCTCTTATCATCTCCTTCTCTGTGTCCTTTAATACTTTTTGGTTTGAATTTCATCTTGTCAGATATCAAGATTGCAACTCTGCTTTTAAGTTTTAATTTGCATTTGCCTTAATATCTTTGCGTATCCTTTTATGGTCAACCTTTTGGGATCTCTTGTTTTAGGTGCATTTCTTGTATAGAGTAGCCTGTTGGATTTTGCTTTGTTAGCTACACTGAAAATCATTTTTAACTGGTACATTAAGCCCACATTTATATTAATTGATGGGCTTGACCTCAACTCTTTCATTTTATCTTGTGACTAACTTTTAACATAATGTTTTATCTGTATAACTTTCCTTCTAGCTGTGCAGCCCCTTTCCTGGGCAAAGTTCCACGCAGTTCGCTGTTTCCATCACGCTTCCTGCTGTTTTTGATGCTGTTCCGTAGTTCACACCGATCACATCTTGTGATATATCCGTCTTGTGATCCTAGAGCTTGGAAACCGCCTCCGCCTGTTAAAACACTTAGAGTCAAAGCGCTGGTTTGCTGCAGTGCGTCCGGTCACGAATGAAGGCGTTGTTTAGAGAGGCTCACCCAGGCTTGCTTGACATAGCAATGAACCCGCAGTTTGGAAATTAAAAGACAAAGGGTGTTGGGGAAGAGAGAAATGTTTCTAGGAGTGTTTCCCCTTACTTAATGAATTACTAGGAGATTTGTGGCTGCCCAGTCTGTCGGGGTAGCTCTTTCAGCGTGTGGACCCAGAAGTGTCATGGGCTGGCTCCATGATGTCCTCGCTGCCCTTTCTGTGAACTGTGACACTTCCTGTCACCAGTTTATTTTCACTTCTCTCCTGGCAGCTGTCCACTGCAGTCGGCATGCATTTGAAATCATTTGCTACTTACTTGAGAATTCACGCTAGGAGAAAGGGAAGCAAATAACCGTTCCTGGGGACACCACATTGTCATGAATTTGAAAGAAAAGTCAACACTGAAGAAAACTCATTTCCACTTTTTTTTTTTTTGCCACCCAAATGATTGTGCATCAGGAGACCCAGAGAATGCCAAATAAACTGTAGGAAAAGGGAAAGGAAAGTTCAAGGCAGTGTGGGGCTGACTTAACGAGGCTGCAAGTCCTGGGTGAGCCCTGCTTGGGCCAGCTGGCTCCGCAGTCCCTCACTCTCCCTCTCAGGGCCACTCTTAGGCTCAACACCCATTCACCCACCTCAGGCAGAAGCTGTACGTGCTCAGATTTTTCCTGGGATTTTCTGGAGAGCTGTGGTCTGGCTTTGAATGTCTGGGTTTTGTTGTTTGTCGACCAGAAACAGGGAATTGAAGCTGGGAGGGAACCTCAGAGGAAGGCAGTAGGTGTGCTTGGTGGTCCAAGCAGGAGCTCTGGTCCAAAGGCTCTTGAATTCTAGTTGTAGGTCTGATTATCTGAGTGACCCCTCTGAGCCTCAGCTTTCCCATCTAAACAACTGGGAACATAATATTGCACAGGGGTTTTGTAAGTCTTAAATGAGTCCATTAAAGTCAGTGGTCCTCAAAGTGTGCTCACCAGATCTGAAGCATCAGCATTACCTGGCAACTTTTCAGAAATGCAAATTAACAAGCTGTAGCTCAGCCCACTGAGCCAGAAACTCTGAAAAGCCCTCAGGTGAGTTTAGTGGCCACTGAAATTTGAGGACCCCTGGCACGTAAAACATCTAGCAGAGAGGTAGCAACATAGTAAGTCCTCGATAAATGGCAACTATTAATTAGCCTTAATATTGTTTAGAGCTCAGTTGGATCCTACTTTTACAGCCGTATCCACAGGGGCCCAAGGAGGCCGCCATTTGTTCAGCATCACAGTGAATTAGGGGCACAGCCAGGCTGCTCTTTCAGTTCCCAGAAAGGGGCCCTTTCTTGTCTGTTCCCTCTTTCTCTCCCTCTTAAAAACATTTATAATGATAAGCCAATGTGTCTTTCTCATCCCTTGGGAAATAGAGATTACAGTCCAAGCTAAAGCTAAAACTTACCTACAACCCTAAACTTCCCCCTCCCAAGAGAATGCACAGTTGACTTTTGTATGTTATCTTCTTCTATGCTTTTTAATGTTTAATGCTAATAACTTTACAAAGATGTAGGTAAACAACATAATATGTATATAATATATATTGGTATACATTTAATAAGATTGGGATCACACTGAATAAATGGATTTAAAAGTCAAATAGATTTATAGTAAGTGGCCAGTTGGGAGTGGCCGTCTCTCCCCACTCCCAATTCTTGATCCCAGAGGCATCCACTTTCTATATTTTCAGCTCTTTTTCTATTTTTACTCCATTTTTGTAAATGACACACATTGCTTACAGTACTCCTTCTTGATGTTCTCAGTCATATCCAGGGGCTGGTGAAGCAAGTGCATGGGGGTTCTAGGGGCACGAGAGCCTGAGGAATAATGAAAGGGCAACGAGATGGGACATGGGGAAATGATGGTCAGTCCCGGGAAGATTTCCTTGGGGAGTGAGGATGACTCTTTAAGCCTCGGCTCATGTACTGGAAGGGGAGATGCCTAGCAGAAATACAATGTGGATATAGGAGGGGAAGATAATACTGAGATCCAGAGTAAGGGGCTGCATCATCTGAAGGCTTGACTGGGACTGGAGGACCTAGTTCCCAGGTGGCTCACTCATGTGGTAGGCAAGGTGACGCTGGTTGTTGTCTGGAGGACTTACCACATTTTGCCGTGTATGATGTGCACTTTCTTGCCAAAATTTTTGAGGGAAAAATAAGGATGTGCATTATACATAGGTAGTACTAATTCTGTATCTATATAAATGTTTTTAATTCTTTCATTTATGCTTCTGCAGTAAATGTATAACTCTAGAAAGTGTAACAATATCCATATGCAAAATAATACCCTGGGATACGATCATCAGCTTTGTTCCTAAATATAAATAAATAAATAATTGCATCTAAAAATTTCAATGAAAATTTTTTTTCCTGAAAGTTTGAGCCCAGACCATGAGTACATATTATACACAGGAGCATATTACACACAGCAAAATAAGGTAGCTCCTCTCTACCTGGACCTCTCTCTCCACAGGGCTGCCTGAATGTCCTTGCAACAGCTTCCTCCAGAGCGAGCATTTCAATGGCGAGAGGGTCAGGTGGAAGTTGTATCTCCTTTATAATAGCCTCAAAAGTGAGTCATCAATGGCCCATATTCCAGGGGAAGGAAATTAAACTGCACCTTTCGAAGAAAGGAGCATCAAAGAACTTGTAGACATGTTTTTAAATCACCACAGCAACCAACATATCTGTTTCTGTAGAAATAAAGGGGAAAATACTATGGTTCTTTCTTCCATTTATCCAATATTTGAATATCTACAATTAGGGAGGGTTAATAGAATGCAAATTCTGCATCAATTCCCACTTACTGTTGGTGGCTACTGGGAGCACTATGTTGCAAAGGATTCTGGGAGCATATCCAGGTTCTGCAACAAAGATTGCCATGGTTGATTAGTGATGTTTGCCCTAAACACCAGAGTGGGGAGTACTGTCACATGGGTCAAGTATTTGTTATTTTTGTTATTTCTGTTTCAGGTGCTTAACCCTGTGATAGGACAAATGTGAATGACACATTGGCTTAGCTCTCCCATTGTTTACAACCTATTTATTGAAGATAGTGATGGACATGTTGAGCTACTCGCTGAATTCCACTCATTCCTTCTTTCAGAGTAAGACCTGAAGCTAGATACCTTGCTGCCCAGCAGACACATTCCTCAGCCTACTTTGAAGCTAGATATGGCCAGGTAACTAAGCTTTCTTCAAAGTGTTGTAAGTAGCAACATTATATGCCACTTCTGGTGCGATGCCTTAACACAAGGCCATACCTACGAGCTGGTGGAGAAAACATGTGGAAGGAACCACAGTCCCTGAATGACCATGTGGAGTATAGCCACCAGTCAATCTGAAAGCTGCTTCCCAGACTTTTACATGAGAGGTAAATGTTTTTGCTCTTTAAGCAACTGGTCTTGGGAACTAATGTAACAAACACAGATAAGATATATAATAAACACTATAAAATCTTCACATAGTATAAGATGAACACACACAAAAACATCATAAACTCATGTAGGGCCCAAAGGAATTATACTGAATATTGGAGGTTCAACAACAATTGTGCTTAATTGTAAATAGTAACAACACCTAGAATTGTTGTGAAAGTTGGATAAGATGATACCTGTGAAGTACTTTGCACAGGACACAGAACCATATAAATCGTCAATAAATGTCTGCTATTTTGTTCTTATAAATTCACTTATAAACACTGGTAACATGTTTGGGCAAAAAGTGTATATGCCAAAAAACAGACTTTTTTTTTTTTTACTAAAACATGATTCTGGTCCATTATTTTACTTGTTCTTACAATCGGATCTATTTTTGGCCCAGTGACTCATTACTTGATATGCAACCAAGATGATGTCTGAGACAAGGAAGCGAATGCACAGCACAGACACAGCCTTGGTCTCTGAGGAGTTAATGGCAGTCATGAAATTGGAAAACTAAAACTGTGAAATGAATTTCAAACATTAGAAGTAAAATCAGTAATTCTACGTTTGGGCCAAGGCAATCTACATAGTGGAAGTGTAATAATATTCATGAGCAGGGCTGTTGTAGAAGCAGTAATTTTTTCACGGAGAGATGCACTTAGCAGAGAAACACACAGCATATAAATATATGAGGGCAGAGAAGGCCCTTGCTTCTCAAAGCTGCCTCAGGAAACATGAGTGCATTGCAATTGTCAGGAACTATATGGCTGGTTCTTCCTCAGCATCAGAAGAAAGACACCTTTACTTTTGTTCCTACTGTATGTTTTTTCGAAGCCGGGCACTCTATCAGTCATTGGGCTAATGTGTGAATGCTTGGGAGGGAGGTCAGAGGTCACAAAACATATGACAAAATAAGACAAAATAAATGATTACTTCTTGCTCTCAATGAGCTTACAATGTTAAGGGAAAGGGATACTCACACAGGAAAGAATAAAGTACAAACTGTACACCCACAGCCAATGAATGGTTAAACAACACCATCCAGGCTGAATGCTACAGGAAGCCAGAGAAAGAATTGCTCCTTGTGAACCAGGTGAGACACATAAAATGTTGGAGCTGGAATGGACAAGTAACTTGGGTTGGTTTTCGTCTTGTGGTTGGTAATTTCTTACATGTCCGATTCCTGCTCATATTGCGAAATGACATATGTTCCAGGGCCAGGTAGAGAAGAAATCTCACCATGATTGCTTTCTTCTGGACAATGAGAGGGATTTTTTTGGTTTTGGGGTGTATTTTGCTTTCAAAATGGGGGGGGGGGTAAGTGGTAAGAAGAGGAAAGTGGGAAATAAAAGAAAGAAGAGAGAGGACTTTCGTGTCCCCTTTCCCAGTGCAAATTCTGAGAATGCCTGCAACCCACCCCGTGGCTTTACTTTGGCCTTGAGTTGATTCTGTTCTAGTCACCATTCAAGAGGAACCAAATGAGCGTATTTAAAGTGCTGTTGGCCTTTCAATGTATTTGTTTTTACTTGTATATAAACTAACACAGGGCTTCTCACTGGGATTTGAAGCTTTCAGAGCTCCCTTCCATTCCAAAGATGGCTTTGTCTTTTGAAAGTCTGAGAAATATCCCTTCAGCTGTATTTGAGATGTGAGAGAGTCAAGTTAGGGTAAAAAAAAATTTTTAACTTAAAAAAATTCCCAGACATTTTTTTGCTAAGCCATAAATCAACAGTGGTTGAATTAAAACAGATCAAGCTTGGCTGGAGTTTAGACCTCCATGAGGTCTCTGGCTAAGCTTGAAGGGGGAAAAAAAAAGTTAATACTTTTTTAAAAAACCAACTCCTGTGTATGTCCAGTTGGAAGAGAGTAAATCCTGTTTAATGAGAGCCGGCCCTTCTAATCAGTCCTACATTGGTATCTACAGAGCATTTCCTCACTTTGGCCCCAAACCTGGCTTTCTGTCCCTTTTTATACAAATGTACCAAGACCCCAGATAGGGAAGAAAATGGGACTTGCTTGGAATTCAGCAGCCACCTCTCAAATACTGTGGGATGCCTAAGGAATTGGTACTTAATCCTTAATATTAACTTTGATGAGAAGATAAATATTGGTTTCTGGGTCTCTGGCTTCCAAGGAGCAGCTTGCAAAGAGAGAGCCATGATGGTCCACTCCCCAAGACAGAATGTCTGGGCTGGACACCAGAGAGAGGCTCGCAGGGTGCTGACCATCTTTCTTTCTCCTCAATAGGTCAAACCTAATGGAAGCATCTTTGTTTTCAAAGCCAAAAGCCAAGCAGAAAGTCATTATGAATAATTTTCAGAGGCAGCGTTTGCACACAACCATGGCCTCAGGTGTTTGAACCACAAATTGTTGGGTTGTCTCTCTGAGTAGCAACACAAAAAGAAGTGTCCAGAGCCATTGGGTTTTTGAGGATACATGTTACTTCCCAGGTACAACTAGCATTTGATTTCTGGAGGTCCACAACCTTGTACCTTGTACTACTTAAGTAAGGCAAGCATTTGATAATTGTATATAATTTTTTCTTGTCTTCTTTTTTTTCTATTTTTGTAACTTTATTATCCATTAACTTGGGAGGATATATCTCAAAAAGATCCCTATTCTCACTCTCAAGTCAAGTTATAACCATCAACTGATTCACCTGACTTTCTTTTTGGCAAATGAAATGAACAAAACAGTATTTCATGGACAATTTGGAAAGCTAAAGCCCAGAGAGACACTTCACCAATGTTTACATAGGACAGATAAATATCCATTAGGCCCAAAAATCTCTGGTTAATTCATTTATCAAACATAACTACAACAACATCACATAAAGAAAAAAGGTATAGTACAATACCAAAAAGGTATGCTTGGTCTCTGATCTTGACTATAAACCTACTACTTTGACTCCTTTCAGTAGTTTCAGAGGAGGTGATCTTTACAAAGCATATTAACATACTACAAGATGTTAACACTGAGCCTGTGTAGCCCAGAAATTGGCTAAAAGTCATAATATCTTTAATATTCATGCTGATTCTTTCTTGGTTCTCAGAGTTGAGTCCCTGATAACTACTCTCTCTCTGAGCCTCCACATCAGTCTTTTTTGGAAGGTCTTGAAGCACTACACACACACACACACACACACCCTTGTTTTATTTCTGTATCTGCTCTAATTTTTATAGTACGAGCCTATGATGTTGCTCTGTTTTCATAGTCACCTCAGTAGCCTCTTCCTCTAGCCTTGTAAGTACGTAACGCATTACCCTTTGGGGAAGCAGGAAACAACTGGACACCCATATGCATTTAATATATACATTAAATGCTCACATTAACCAAATCACGAATTAAATGTATTCCAAAAGTATGTTCTTTGGACCTTGATTTTTTTCTTTCTTCTTCTTTTTTCATAAAGATCATGTTAGAAAGCAAATACAGTCTAAGTGGTTCTTAGAAGTCTTCGTTTTTATCAAACTGAATGATAAAATTAGTTGCCATCTTGTTGCCAATTATTTCTTTGTGTTACACCAATTTTAATTTTTAGTTGAGATATATGAACACAAGAATGGCATCTTTCCCAGTGCAACCCTGTGAAACAACCTCTCCATCCCTCAAAGCCCACACATAATGCCTCCCTAGCAAAAAAAATTAAATAAATAAATAAATAGATAGATAGATAGATAGATAGATAAATAAATAAATAAATTCTACCTGCTCCTCTTTTCAGACCAGAGGCAGAAGAGGAAGTGTTATAGTACTGTGGGTAAGAGATACAATTGATTTCTAGCTCTGTTACTCACTACCTGCTCAATCACTGGGGACTTGTTTCCTGCTATCTAAATGGCAATACTCCCTTCCACCCTAAAATGAAGACAATAACGCCCCACTCACCGGATAGTTATAGAATGTCTGTAACACATGGTAAGTGCCTGCTGAATAGCAGCAGTGATTTTCATCCCCCCATCCCCTCCCAAGTAGTCTCCAGGCTGGGGCTAGACTCCATTCCCATTGAAATTCCCCAACCCCTCAGCAATGAGTCAGGTGCCTATCAAGGACCACCTGCACTGTCTTTGCAATAAACCTTTTTCCCAACAACTGCAAGTCAAACATAGGCCAGTTTCTTCAGGTTAAGACAAACAAACAAAAAATACTGGTTAAGTCTATGAAGAGGGTTTGGTAAGCCACAGCCACCCCTCTTGGCTACCAATCAGTTCCAGCTACAAGCCAAGCTGGCAATAAATGCAGGGCCCTCTGCCAGATTGGAGGTAGAGGTGAGGGGAGAATCGGGAGAGCTACTGGGCAAACCAATTTGGCTTTCTTAAAATGAAAGAAAAATGGTGAGACTGGCACATTGGATGAAGGCTAAAAAATAAACATTTAGGACATCTTAACCACCCTTCAAATATAGGGTCTAGTTTTGGGAAAGTTTCAAGATATTATATAGGCCAATGTTTTTCAAACTTCAGAGTACAACCTATTCATACAGTATAAAACCAATTTAGTGGGTTTTTATACCCACTAAAATGACCCATTTGAAAATGACTCTCATCACTTTGAAATAGAAGCAGAATGAGACGGAGTGGAGGGAGATGGAGAATAACAGAACGCCTCAGACAAGGTAATGGTGAGTATTACTTCGAGGAACTGGGTGAAGATAGCAAATGTATTTTTTATTGTGGGCTGCAGCAGAAAATTTTGAAAGTCACTGATATAGGCAGGCTCTTAAAAAGGACTTTTGTTGAGATATTATTTCCATCTACTAATATAGATATAGATGTGGATATAGATATTGGTATGTATATATACCAATTGTGTATATATGTGTATATATGGGGTGTGTGTGTGTGTGTATCAATAACTTGAGTTTTAGTCCAGGAAATAAAGCTGTAAACTTTTTTTTAGCTTCTTAGAGGCTTTGGCGTTCAGTTGTCCAGGAAAGACTGTAAGTTAAACAAAACTGAGATGCACCAAAAAGTAAAGCGGATGTGGTTATATAAATACTGGTCCAAATGGTAAGAAGTATTTAGAATTTCATTGAAAAAATGGGAGAAATGATCTCCATGATTGCTAATGATCGGTGGGGTCAAATGGGTTCATTTTCAATTGTGTCTGGTATGTAGTATGTACGCAGTACAATTTTTTGAATAAATAAAAATGGTAATGTTACAGAGGTAACCAGCCATGACTTTTAGGAAGCATTTGTGGGAGGGAAAGCAAAAAATCAGAACACCAACCTACAACTCTTGGGAGGTTTGACCCATAAAATGACATTTAGCAAGACTTACGGAAAACAATGCCCTGAGCGATTCCATACTTTCCTTACACTGGGTATGAGAGGGCTTAGTGCCTATCCTGGCCATTCTCTGAATTCCATCTATCCCTTTTTAAATAAAATAAAAAAATATATTATGTATTTTTGTCAATCTGACAAAAAAAGTAGGTATAATTTTGATTCAGTCATACCAGATGGTTTTTGTTGCAGTGGCTGTTGTCATTTTTTAATTTAACAATCTAGGGGGAAAGAGGTCAGTGCCCCTGGCTAGACAGTCAGATATTGACTGCAGGTTTTAACAGTTCTTGTGGCACAGAGGTTGAAAATCCCTGACAGAGATGAGGACAGCGATAGTCACAATTGAGAGTAAACAGCTTGGTTTTTTTTCTCTCCAACACACCTGGATCTCTACGGCCAGTAAGCTGAGGTTCCCAAAACAAGGGAGACAACCCGCTACAGACTGAGCTTCTACTGTGTCCCACGGTGGGGGTCAGGTATCTTCAAGTTCTTTCATTAGTCCTCACATCTGCACTCTGAGGTGGCACCTGTAGTCGCATGTCACAAATGGCCACACTGAGTCTGAAGAGGCTATTGATATAGCAGGTAGCATTCCTGGTGGCAGGCAGCAGACTGATTAAGCAGAAGCAGTATTTATGGAAGATTATTTCACCATTGCCAGACTTTTCCTTCAATAGGTACCATATTTGCTGTGTATAATGTGCACCCACATTCTTGGTCCAAACTTAAAAAAAAATCTTTTGTTTCAATTTTTTAATGCAATTATTTATTTATTTATATTTAGATATTTGATTTTTGGGGTTTTTTTGGTTTTATAAGTGAATTTTAGCATTTAGTTTTGAACATGCTATGGTACCAGAAATTTTATGTAACAAATAATTACAAAACACAAGAACAGATATGTGGTATTTCAGGTACTATCCACATATAATGAGCATCCTTATTTTTCCCTTAAACATTTGGACAAAAAAGTGTGCAATATACATGGAAAGATACAGTATTTATTTGGTTCTGTATACTTATCGGTGCTTGTAACAAACAAAATACATATTAAGAGCACCAGGAAAACCCTTGATACCCAAATAAATGAGGGGGGGCTGGAGGCTGAGCATCCCTGAGAGCACAGTCTTTGACTCAAGGAATCATGGGATATTTGGTGGAAGGCATTCCTGAGCTGACCTCACCCACCTCTTTTCTTGAGGAGAAAAGTACCTGTGTGATGCCATCAACTGTCACAGACAGACTACATCCCTCAAAAAAGCCTCACTCTGCCCTACAACCTCAACTCATAGAACAGTCTGAGGGGAGGAAGCAAGCTTCCTTCCAAGATGAAATCAATCCAACAGGTAGAGCAAAAATTGGTACAATCTTTCTGGAGGGCAGTTGGACAATTTTCAACAAGAGCTTCAAAAATATTTGCGTCTTTTATTCACTAATTCCTCTTTTAGACATCAAACCTGGGAAAATGTGGAGAGAATGTTTATGTTCCAGAATATTCATTTATAACAGGGTAATTTATGCTAGAAAAATATTGGTTCTGATTTTTAAAAATATACACCTACATTCACATATAGTCCTATAAAAAATCCAATAAAAAGTATACCAAAATATGCACTGTGAGGTTATCTCTGGCTGGAGGGATTACAGTTGATTTTTAATGGTATTTTTAATATTTTCTTGGGACTTCCAGAACTCTCTACAGTGAATATGTACTTCTTTTATAATTACAAAAATAGTATGTATTACTTTTTTAAAAATTCCATCAGATAGCACCATCTTCAAAGAAACCAAAGAGAAAAAAGTTCAAGTAGTTTTCAGTGGTGAAGGGCTGTTCCATGCATCCTGAGGGGCCATCTGGGTAGAGGGCAAATTAAAACCTGAAAGTTGAAAGTCAATCACTTTGTCTTCACGGGCCCTGGATGGGGAAAAACTTCAGTCATTTCCCTTGCCTGGCACTCTTGTGGTCAGAGGATGAAATCCAATCATGGGGTCAGTTGGGTTTATACATTCCATGGCAAACCAATTTGGCCATTTCTCTGCATTTCCCAAAAGTTCTCTGACTTCCTAGACAGGAATTGTGAGCACAGGGAGACCTTTATGCTGGTTCCTACAGCACATCTGGTTTATAGCATATGCCAGATGGGCTCCCTTTCATCTGGGGGGGGGGCAGAAGGGGACACACGAGCCTCTGTAGGTCCAAGGAAGTTCCTAAGTGGAGGCTCTAGTTTTTGGTGAAGTGTTTCAAGTTAAGATATAAGTAGATCATGCTGGAGTCACAATGTCCTTTAAACTTAGGATAATACTCCTTTTATTAGAGTCTGCCTACCTGCTCTTTAGGTTCATCACTCAGCCCAAAGATGTTTTGGATAAGCTATTAGTATGTTTCTGACACCATCATGCATTATATGAATACTTACTGACATCTATCATGTGCCCTGCACCATGCTCTGCGCTGGCATACAGCAATGAATAAGACCGATGTGTTTCCTATACTCAGGGAACTCACTTCCACCAGTAAGAGAGCACATTGCCTTGGTGAGTCCTCTTGCACCTGGGGACAGACTGCTGACTTTCTACCCTCATGAGCCCCCAGTCTGTGGTTTGGTCTATGCCTTGCCTCTGACTATACCAACCACTCTTTCACCTTAGATATGCTGGATTGGAAATAAAACCCTAGAAACCACTCAAGTCTGTAAGCCCTTGCGGTGATAGGGAAAGGAAAAATATTTCTGGAGGAGGGTGAGTGACTGGGTGCATCCAGTGGCTGAGAAATAAAGGTTGAGATGGTTGAGTAGCCAATACCAACAAGGGGAGAGCAACTGGGGAAGACAGGGGCTGACATGGAAGTGCCACTGCAGCCGTGCTGAGAGCTTTGGCGATTCTGCAGCATGGACCACACTCAATCTCTTTCCAGGAAATTCTAGCCACGCTTTTGCCCACTATACTGTTCTGGAAGATTCTTTTCATTCTCCATTCCTTGCTGAGACTCTGGGGGAAGGAAGCCAGACCCATTCTCTCCTGTCCCTAGTTACCACCAAATTCTCCCTTTCTCTCACCCTGAAGACCCAAATATTCCCACTGAGGCCCCTTCCTAGGCAACCAGCCCAATGTGGCCAAACCAATGTCCCATCCCAGGGCCTCTCTCTCCAGAAACCAAACAACCAGATGCCTCGCCACTGAGATGCTCACAGTTCTCTAAAAGAGTAAACGCTATTCACAATGACTGAGATTTCTTGAGAGCTCAAAATGCCTTTTCACTTATTAAAGATAGACAAAATGGTGTTTTTTGTTTGTTTGTTTGTTTGTTTATCCTCACCTGAGGATATTTATTGGTTTGAGGGAGGGAGGAAGGCAGAGAGAAAGAGAAAGAGATGAGAGAGAAACACTGATCATGCCTCCGGTACAGACCCCAACTAAGGACTGAACCTACAACCTAGGCATTGTGCCCTGACCAGGGATCAAACCCACAACATTTTGGCATGTGGGATGACACTCCACCAACTGAGCCACCTGGCCAAGGCCAAAAAACAATGCTTTGGAAAGCTCTTGGCTTTCATGTTTGATGCCATTCTTCAATGTAAAAAAAAAGAAAGAAAAAGAAAAAGCTAATTTGTATAGGACCTCTCAGGGTTCAGGCAGGAAACAGAATTAACCTCACATGGCTCAAATTAGGAGACTTCTGGGAAATGACCCCTTATATAGAGTTATAATCAGTGTTGAGATAACCTACAAGGGAAATTGAGGCACTAAAAACTAGCAACAGTGGGATTCATTACCACCTTTGGGCCAGAAGGGGCAAAAGAATTATTGGGAGGCAGGGGGAGCCAGAGCCTTAGAAGTGGGAGCTTGTGGGAGCCAGAGTCTCTGAAAGAAGCAACCTCTACTAGAGTCAAATGCTTAAACAGAATGGGAATGGGGAAGAAATACCCTAGCATCTATCTCTTCCCATCTGCTAATCTCCACTGGCCACACCTAACCAACAACGAGGGGCCAAAGGAGAGGATAAGGCAGGCAGGTGATGCAGTTCCTAGGGGTCTTCTTCCTAGGACACAGAACAGGTTGGAAAAGGGTAGAGAATGGACTGGGTGGGCCCCATGAGCAGAAGCTGTAGGAATTGTGCAAAAGTTTAGAGTATTCTCAGAAAGACTGAAGAACTTGAAATATAGCCACATTCAGATATCTGTACATAACCAGTTCAACCATTTTTACTATATCAAAACTACTAAATGGCTTAATGGATGTTTCAGAATGGAAACCTTGACCAAAAAGTGAGTTTAGACAAAGCAGCCAAATAGTTGTGCCTCTGTTTATATCTGAGAGTCTTGATGGGTACTCGATGGTGGTTATCAGAATCATCTTGAGAATTCTGGCAAATCACACATACCTGCGCTCTCAACCACCCTAAAGAAAGAGGCTTGAGTGGCAGCTGCTGATACAAGCAGATCCTCAGACCAGTCTTAGACACCCTGCAATTTGGAGAAACATAGGAGAATTTTTTTTTCTAGTGAAGACTCATAGTCCAGCTTTACTATCTCTAGGCACTAGGAGAAAAAAAATTCCAAAGGTCAAAACGAAAACACTAGTTTCATGCAAGGCAGCTGGAGTGACATGGCAATGACAGGAAAATGCGAACTATGTGAAAGAGGGAGAGGCAGATATGCACGCAGACGAGCTCCTGTCGGAGCCGGAACTCCGGAGCTCCGGGCGCCAGGAAGGAGACTCCGCGACCCACCTCAGGAAGGCCTTGTGCGGCTTGCATGTCTTAAAAGCCAGGCTATACTTTGGCTTCTGAAATGAAAAATTACACCGAAAGAGATGCCTGATTTTTATTAACTACCCTTAAAAGGAGTCTTTCACTCATTCTGGGGAAGATATTTTGCTTGAATGTTTTCCCACTTTGGCAAATGCAACCCAGTGGGGCTGGATTGAAGGGGTTTTGCCCTGGGCAAATGGTTGAGCACAAAAACCCTGACGACTCCAGGAACAGTTTAAAGAAGAGGGAAGAAATTTCCTTGATTCGATATGGAAGAGCAAAAATAAATGGCTACTCTAGTTCTCTTCACAAAGCATTATTGCATTTTTTTTTCCACAACAGATCTCTGATGCAATTGACCAAGGAGCGTACTAGGAGACCTGGGTCAGGATTCACAAATGCCAGGCCAAGCCCTCAAGCCTCTGAAGCCGGGTGCTCAGCCGCCATGTGGCCGAAGCAGGGGAAGGGGCGGAAGTGGCTTTGGATTGAAGCCACCTTTGTAGCATGTGAACAGATCTGGGTTTTGACAGACTAGAGATGGCTCCTGCAGATAGGGCAGGAGCGAGTGGTGTCAGGGCGTGTGCCCAGAGCTCTCGGTCAACAGTGGCAAAGTGAAAATGCACATGGACAATATTGGATTAGCAGTGAAGATTTTGGAAAGCAATCTTAGCAAAAAGCCAGAGCAAGAGACGGGAGCAATAAATCAGACCGGGAGAACGTCTGAGCTGAGGGATGCTGCTGCCTGGTCTATCACTCCGCAGCCAGCGGAAGCGCACGCGGGTCCCAGCCGGTGTTGACTCTAGCACCCTGCCAGCTTATTCTGGCTCCAAGAAAATGAGAACATCTTGGCTAAAGATGTGGGGAGAGTGGGGGGCAGTGTGTGATTTTCAGTGAAATAATTTTTCCCCAAAGGGGAAATTGGAGGCCCGAGGGCTCTTATATCAGGCAAAGCCTCTAACTAAAGCATGGTGGCCTGTTGAGGCTCGCAGGAGTGGTTTCAGTATCCCGAGAAGCTGATGGAAAAGTAAGGCAAAGGAACCAGTCCCCAACTTTCAGAGATACTTCCTTGGGTACCACACTGCTGATTTTTTTAAAAATTAAGAGTGAAATGCCAGCAAAACTCCACAGTCACTACAGCAGAGTGGTTAAACACCTAGGATTTAGATTCAGACTTCTAAGCCTCTGTTTCTTCATCCATATGATAAGTGTAATCATTCCTGCCCCATAAGGTAAAGATTACACAAAGTGCAAGACCTGCATGTGGCAGCTGAGATCTATTACAACCGCTTCCGAAAAGTGGTTTTCCAGGAAGCAGGGCAGTTCATGGGAAAGAGGCTCCATTTTTTTAGATTCTCAAGTGAATGGCCAAGGAAAAGCAGAGGACAATTAACTTACTAATTGTGCGTAGGTAAGAATAGACCCCAAGGAAGAATGTGAAAGGGAGAAAAAAATTAAGGCAGGGAGGGGGAAAAGGAAGGAGAGAGGGAGGGAGGGAAGGAATCTACTTTTGACTTAGCCTCTGCCTGTTCCAATCTACCACTTACCCTGAGGTCAGAGTGACCTTTATAAACACATATCCCTCTGCCCAGATTGTTCCCTTGTCCAGAATTTGCACTGGTTCCCCACACTCCAAGGAAGAGGTCCAACCTCCTTCAAACAAGGGCCTGTGTACAGGATGGCAACCCAGTCTCTCACGTCTCGAGCCTTCCCTTCAGTGGTTTTCATGCAGGGTGGCATTGAAACACACACACACACACACACACACACACTCTCCTCCCCTTTGGGACTTTGGAAATGTTTGGAAGGCATTGGTTATCACACCTGGGTGCTAGGTAGAGAAGGGGTGTAAACTCTGTGCAGTTTAACTGGGGACTGGGCACTGTCCTATAACAGTCCTGGCCAAAATGCCTATAGCAGCTTTGCTTAAAAACCCTTAGCCCCTCTGTCTTTGTTCCTTCAATGTCCTCTGCCTAAAATGCTCCTCTCCTCATCCCATTCCATCCCATCCAACTTTCTCATCCTCAAAGGCCTAGTTCAGAACTGAGCTCCCTGAGGAAGGCTTCCAGGCCCCAGCACTCCACCAATGGCAGAACCGATGGTTCTTTCCTAAAATCTCCTGTGAGCCAGCCTCTGCGGAACCCTAGATTTGTCACACTGGATTGGATGGCACATCTCACCTTCCCTCACCCCAAGGGCTGAGAGAAGTCCTCCTGGTCTTTGCAGCCTCGGGACCTAGCCCAGTGCCTGGCACCCGGAAACGTTCAATTCGTATGAACGAAGGAGGGAATGACCCCTAGCTTTCTTTCTCATCCATGAGCACTTGTAAACAAAGTCTGCAGAGCAGGAATCCACCTTCTCCAGGAAACTGCATGGGTGTCTTGCAAAATTAACTGTGAAATCACATTGCTACCAGCACACTCGGACTTCACTGTGAGCCGTGCTGCTGAGACGTCTGGTCTTCTCTTTACTTTTGTGTGTGTGTGAATTGAATTATTTTTTCTGGGTCATTAAAAGTTGTTTGATTTGGGTAACACCTTATTTATTTAATAATAGATTCCACCCTGGAAGCCAAGTTCAGGAACTAGGAGGCAGGGTTGCTATTTCTTTGATAGAGATCTCCTTGGCTCCAGTAATCTTAGTCCAGGCATGCTCTAGGAAACAGACTCAAACTGAAGATTTGGATTCCTCAGGGAGGTGCTAGAGTGGTGGAGACAGACATATAAATAACTACATGAAGCAGAGGCTGTCAGTGCTAAACAGAGCGACAAGCACACTGCTAGAATAGAAGTGCTAAATAATATGTGGCGGGTACATAGAAACCAGCAATCAGTTTGAGAATAGAGGAGGCTGCAGAGACACAAGTTATTCATATAATGATCATCTTTGTGTTCGCTCAAGAGGCAGCCCAAACTGTAATTATGACGGTTGATTATTGTCAGACATTAATTAGTTACCAGATTCGTGTTCTTCAATCCATTCTGCACATTGCTGTGAGGTTGATATTCTGAAAATATAGTTCCTGCCTCCTTCCCCATACTTAATTTTCAATAGCTTCCCAAAGTCTATGGACCAAAGTGCTTTGCCTAGCACCTGGCATCTGAGGGTCTGCCCCAACTGTCCAATCTGAGCCACACCCTTGTCCCCATCTCCTTCCCCTCCCCTGCACCAACCTTCCACTCTGGGCAAAGTGGCCAAGTGACTGCCCCCCAAAGATGACGGAGAGACCATCACCTTTGTGAATTTTATCATGCTATTCTCATTATCTAGAATGGCTTCCCCTTTCTCTCAATTCTTCCAAATCTTGACTTTTTAGCCTCAGTTTCCCCTATATAACTCACTCTGCTCAGTGTCCCAAAACTAACCCTCCCAAAGGGCACAGCTTATTTTTCCAGCCAGGTTCAGAGGTTGGCAGCCCTCTCATCTGATCAGCTCTGGTGCGGAGGATGGATTACACAATCCAAACATGGTACCTGGTACCTCGAGCACCGCAGTGGCAGGCTAATGACCCTGGAAATGGAATGGAAGTTGATGAGTGCAGAGCAAATAGAACCTGTTTTTTCTCTTTTGTGTTTCTCATCACTGACAAGTCTTGCAAACTCTACTGGACTTAGTGAGTCCATTTAAAAAGAGCTTTATACTTTTTTTACAAACTCCTGTGGGACAGGAATCCAGATTCAAAGCCTTGCCCTGTTGTGGCTGCAGAAGGGATGCTGGGACCCTCCTGGCCAAGGATGTCACACTGGGACAGACTGGGACCTTTCAAATCCATCCCAGAGCATGGAAGTGCGCACCCAAGCAGTTCTGCTGGTAGCCCGTGGCCATCCAAAAGGGCAGCTGTTTCTGTCCCCACCACCCAAGGCCGCAAGTGAGGCCCCCTCCCCTTGAGGCCTAACATCAGGGGAGTTGCCTTCTAGACCACCCCAGCAACTTTCTAGCTGGGCCTCAGTTTCCTCAGTTATAAGCTACAGATCCTAATATATGTCATGCAGGACTGCTTATGGATTAAAGCCAATATATACAAAGATATTGATACAGAGAAGATGACAAATAACTGCTAGTTATGGTAACCTCTGGACAGCTATTAAGAGTCCTAAAAACTAAGGCAGAGTGAGATGCACTCAGGCCGGTAAGTCACAGGGCCAGGGCGGAGAGCCACGTGAGCAACACCATCTCCTCCTGCCCATCACCTTCCTTTCTACCACACAAACACACCCTAAATTAGTCCTTGCAAAGCCTATGCAGACCTCGGCCTGACACCCCAGAAGTCTGGTTTCCTTTCTGTTTTCCCACACGCTTCCCTTTCATTCTGGAGTCACTGCCATGTGCACTTTTGTCCCTTGAGAACCCAAATCCCCATCTCACTGCTCTATAGACACGCCCAGGGGTGCAGACCTGACTTCAGCTCCCATTCCTGGCATTCGCCTCCTGGTGTCTCCCCACAGAAGTCTCTCCCTTTCTACCTGACCTCTGCCTGACCAACCCTCCTTGTTCCCCTGACATGCATTCTTCACAAATGCTTTCTGAATGAACAAAAACTCCTGTCACTCTTTATATGTTATGAGCCCTTTAAAAGAATGCCACCAACTCCCCTCCTGTCCTGGCCTCATCAGGAGACACCCAGCCCCACTCTGGAGGGCAGGTCAACCAGAAGCAGGGCTGTAAAATCCGAGCAGCTCAGTTCATTCGGCCACAAAGGCGGTGACCCTTGTTTTTCCTCCCAGCCTTACAACCCCAGGAAGACAGACCACCTTTAACTAGGTCAACCAAACTCACAGTCTTCACTCCACTCTCTCCCCCTTTATGATTGTGGTTCTCAGTTGGAGGCACTAAATTTATTGTGATGATTTATGTCTGGAAAAAAACAACAGAAAGTTTCTCTGACTCCTGACTGAAGTGGACCAGGCATTCCTGTATGGAAACACACACCAGTAAAGACAGTAGGATGGCATCCGACTCTCTCCACGGGAGGGTTTTTCTGAAAAGTGTCCTGAGCTGGCTCGAGCTACAATCCTGGCAACTCCAAGATAAATGTCAGGAAAAAGGGAACCTGCTTTCAGAAAAGCCAGTCCCATTTAACTCATGAGGAGCCATCTGTCACAGGACTTGACCTTCTCACCCCTTCTCTTCCTCTTTGCTTCCACAAATGACCAAGCACAGCTTTCCTCTCGTGACTTCACAGACCAGCCTTTCGTAAATAGAGGGGAACAGACAGTTGCTATGTAAAAATGTGCCTTGCTCCGACCGACCCCCTTACCCCAAATTCTCTGCTTTAAGTGGCCCTTTCAGGTTTTCATGCAGCACCTTAAAAAACCAACGAGAAACACCACTGCATGTAACAAAGAAAGAAAATGTTGATGCGATGGAAACCCTGGTCCGTGGTATTGAGGACTCGCTGGGAACAAGCTAAAGACACCCAAACCCAACTGAGTTTGTTATCTTGTTTGCTTTACTCCTGAATGTAAGCTGCACAAACATAAGGCTTACAAAATGAGAGTTCTTGAACTTGTGTGTGTGTGTGTGTGTGTGTGTGTGTCTTTATTAATAGACAAATGAAAGCCCAGCATTAATCTCACTCCTGTGAAACTTTCGCTCCACCTACACTTGTGTAACCAGGTCAAATCAAGCCTGAGTTATATGAGAACATGGATTCTAACTTTAACAAATACATAAAGTCATGACCCCTTTGTTTTGATATGCTGCCTGTTTCAGACAGACAGAATGCCACCACTAAAACCAGGAGGTATACAGGACTTCACAATTTATTAACAAGATTAGCTGGCTTTAGTTTGTCCACTAGTGATTAGTCACAAATGCACGTTGCCTCAGAAGCCTTGGAGGTCAGGTAACTCAAGGAACCGTTTGGCTTAATTTTGTTTCCCTTTCTTTTTGATGTGTTACTATGCGCTGCAAATTAAGGGTTATTTCACGTACACCCATTCCTAACCAGATTATATACAATTCGACAAGCCCACCTTAAATAGTGTATGTTTTTTCACTTTCCACTATATTTGTAGAACTGCCTGCTGTGAAATTACAAAGTTCATGGTTCAGCTGAACTTTTGAACTCAAGTGAGGATTTGACACAGCAAAACAATCTAAATGAACCCAACACGAAGTTTTCATAGTCGAAACTGCTTTTCAGCCTATTGTCTGGGGTAATTGGGTAGGAAAGTTCTTTATTGATGTTGTAAAAACTACCAGTTTAATAACAGGCAGAGGGAGTTGAGAGGAGATGAGTGGATGTACCTTGGAGCGTCTAAAATCAAGCTTCTCTGCGAGTTCACTGAACTCTACCTGACCCCATGAGGAAGGTCTCCCCAGGATAACCCACCAGCTCCAGGGTTTGTGACTGAATGGCTGCAGCCTGCCAGCTCTTAATACCTCAGAGTGGAATGACTTCTCAAGTGCTGCACAAAATAACAATATTCATTTTTAAAAAATAGTAGCTCTACCATGTGCCAAAAGGCTACCCAGTGCCAGGTACTTTACAAACATTTTTTTCATTCAGTCTTCACAAAAACTCAATGAGGCTGCTATTACCATCTCTATTTTATAGATGAGGAAATTGGGACCAGAGAGATTAAGCAATTTGCCCAAGATCACACAGCTAGCATTTTACCTCTCTTTGTTTCAGTTTTGTCATCTGCGAAACAAATGTTGGACAAGGTGGTCTCAGATTCGAGATTGTAGGTGCTGGCCCGCACACCTGGGATAACTGGAGAGGGAAAGTTCCATGCAGAAGACAGAAAAGCTCTCATTTACAGGATCTTATTTAACCCTAACAACCTATGGGGAGGGTAGGATTACCTGCATGGTACTGAAGAAATTGAATGTAGGTGCATTAGCTAACTCGCCCAAGGTCACACAGCTGCCAAGAGCAGAGTTAGGGAGAAATCTCTGATTTTATAGCTTCTTCTTCTTCCACCTCTTGACTGCAAAGTCAGTGTGATACCCTTCAGGCTTCTGGGGGTCCACATCCCAACTTTTGATTGAGTATGAGAGAAGGGTTGGCAGGCGGAGTGGGGTAGAAGGGAGATTTGTTTTGCTTGACTTAAATATCAAATTGTTTTCTGCAGAGTTTTTATTTTGCAACCAAAAACGTCACATCCTGGACTTGGGAGCAACTGTTCTCAGAAAACACTCCCGCAGCGTGGTGCCAAGTCCTGTGTTATCACTGTGTGCCCACCACCACTGCCCGGTGTGGCTGCCCCTCGGGAGGCTGACAGAGACAGTCTGTCAGACACTAACAACTGAGGCGAACTGCATAGGATGCTCAGTCTAGTCCTGTAGTAAACACTTAACCAAATTATCTGTTGCTGCCTTTTTACTACCCCTCCTTTGGAAATAAGGACATGGGTGCCCCCTACCCATGTACACACACACGCGTGCACACACACACACACCACCCACATGGAGTCTCATTGGCTTCCTCTCTCATCTTTTATATGTGTTTCTTGCAAAGAATATAGAGTTATAGTTTGTTATTTTAATTTGACAATTTTATCTTTTAATTGGACACTTCATCCATTAACATTTAATGTAATCACCGATTTATATGAGTTTTAATCTGCCATTTTATAATTTGCTTTCTAAGTTGTCTGACCTGTTCTTTGTTCCTTTTGCCTCCTTTCACATCTTCTTTTGGATTAATGGAATATTGCTTTATTACTCCACCCATCCCATCATTTGCTTAGAAATACACACTTAGAATATATTTTAGGGGCTGCCCTAGAGATTATAACATGCATCTTTGATTTATCAAGTTCTAGTGTTATTTGATACTTTTACCCCTTCTTTATGAACTCCTCCTCCACAATGTTGTGCCAAGACTATGTATTTTAACTCTCCCTATATTTTGCCACAGTTGATATTAATTTAGATTTACCATGTATTTGCCTTTGTCGTTGCTCTTATGTCTTCCTGCATCTCTGAGCTTCCACATGATATTATGTTTTCTCTGCCTGAAGAATACCCTTCATATTTCCATTTTGCAGTATGCTGATAATACATTTTCTTAACTTTTAATTGTAATTTTTAAACTTATGCTCCTGAGTTTAGAATAGTAGCTTGGCAGATCTCTTGCACATCGAAGATATCATTTCATTGTTTTCTGGCTTCCACTTCTGCTGAGAAGTCATTCATTGTTTCTTTTGAGAAATTAGATATCAGTCTATTTTTTGCTCCTTTTTTCTATCTTTTTTCTCTGACTGTTTTCAAGATTTGGTATTTGGTTTACAGCAGTGTTATTGTGATGTACCCAGGGGTGTGTTCCTTTATATTTAACTTATTTGGGTTTGAATCTGTGGCCTGATGATCTTACCAGTTTAGGAAAATTCTTATCCTTTATTTCTTTACATATAATTTATACCCCATCTTCTCTCCTCTCTACTTCTGGGATTCCAAATTCATGTATGTTAGATCTTTTCACCCTTGATGTCCCTTACCCTCTCTTCTATGTTTTTTATTCTTTTTTGTCTTTGTATGCTTTATTCTGGATCATCTCCACTGACTTATCTTCCTTTTCACTAGTTTTCTCTTCAACTATGTCTAATCTTCTATAAAACTATCACCCATATTGTATTCTTAATTGGGATTATTGTATTTTACAGTTCTAGATTTTATATTTGATTCTTTTTCAAATCTACTATGTTCCTTATTATAGTCCCCAGCTCTCTGCTAAAATTCTCAATCTTGTCCTTTTTTCCTTTAAATATTAAGCATAGTTATTTTAAAAATCTGTATTTGAGGATTCTGGTATCTAGAGTCTATATGAGTCAGTTCAATTACCTGTTGTTTCCCCTGGTTTTAGTTCATGTCGTCTTTTCCCCATGTGTGCTTGGTTATCTTCTATTGTGTGCTACAGGTTGTGTTTGGGAAATCATTTGTGGAATTGTTTTGAGACCTAGGATATTATTTTCCTCTAGAGAGGATTTCCACATGCTGGTTATGAGTGCATAGGAGCACTAGCAATCCAGGCTTACCTTAATCCGATTTCAAGGACTAATACCCTTCAAAGCTGGGCTACGAACACCCAAAGTTCACTCCTACTTTTAAGGTGCAGCCTTTTAAGATCTCAACCAAAGGAGCAGCGGTGGCAGGAGTCAGCCAACCACTTCCATAGGTCTTGAATTCCAACTTAGCCACATGAGACTGTTAAAAGTGCTAGTCAGCCTCTCAGCCACCTCATCCAATTCCCATAAAGACCCTGAATGCCAGGATCTCCTTTTCTGGACTTCTTTCTTCTCTTGGATCTTGAAACAGTAGTTTGCTCAGTAGCTCTTTGTCTCTTTGATACCTTAAAAATGATTTTTAATATATTTTGTTTAGCTTTCCTAGTTATTCTCAACAGGAGGGTTAGCCAAAATTGCCCAGTCTACAATTATTGACAGTGAAAGTTTTCAAATTTTTTAAAAAATTCTTTATTTTTATATTGTTCTCTTTCTAGAATTCCTTGTGCATTAAAATTCTTTTTCATTATGATCAGAGTGTATGAAAGTTTTGCTTTGGTATTGTATGTTTTTAATATCTTATGACAAAAAATAATGTTGCTGTGATATCAGACCCCAAAATGATACTGAAGTTTAATGATTCATACAATTTTTAAGTCTAGGAACCACTGCATTGTAACAAGCCTAGAGGGTGGGTGTTACTATCCCTGTCCATAAGCTGGCTCTTTGGAGGACTTCACGGTGATCTGAGGTCCTCTCACTCTCTCTGCCCACCTGTGGGAATACACCACAGCTGAGCTGGGAAGACACACTCAATAGACACACAAGAGTTTGTTCAGTTCATAATTTGTTTTTCCATGTCGCTGCTTTGAAACTGTCTTATTTCAGACTGGGGTGGATTTCCCAGTGGTGGTCATCCATGCTGTGATGATGCGCTTCCCCAGAAGAGGGAAGTGGCCGATTCCCAGGAACCAGCAGTAGCAGACAGGCTTGGCTCCTAGAACAGACAGTGTGGCTCCTCATAGGTGGAGTAGGAAGCAGAGAGGCCAAGCCACAAACAGAAGCAGCTTCAGCAGACACTGGGCACACACAAAACCAAAGGCCAGGCCTCCCACAGTCACACTATGTGGAGGCCTCCTCCCTCAGGGCAGCCCAAGTAAGTGGGGAGCAGAGCCATCACCACCGCCTTCTACAGACAAGATACAGCGTGAGAACCATGACCCACCCACTCTAGGAAACATATTGGCAAAGGAATAGCTTTTCCTAACTGTGCAACATGCCACTTCTCCAAAGACAATGAGGTACCATTACCCTAATTTTACATATTAGGAGATAGGGGACTGGAGAAATGAAGAAATATATCCAAAGAACACAACTAGACATGGTGGGGACAGTGTTAAAAATGAAGATTATTTGTTCTTTTAAAGCCCTGCCACAGTGCTTTTTCAAGAATTCTCTCAGAAGCAACAAAGAGATCCATTAAACACACCCACATCTGTAATCCTAAAAGAAACAGTTTCTGGCCACTTGAGGAACCTCCCAACTTCACGATACTCTTGCCTTTGTTCTCCTCCTTTCCAGTTCTCTGTTGTCTCTTGGCCAGGTGGCTTCTGGATACAGCCTTGTTCCTCTGGCCCTCTGCTTGTCCATTTTAATACTTCCCGCCGAAAAACATGAGACCTATTTTTCTAGGCTCAAACTTCTGACATTTTGCTAAGGTCTTCCTTTTCACTTCTGATTTCTGGTCAGAAGACCATGTCTAGACTCAGTGTGATTTGTAGGACTGTGACAATTGACAGACACGTGCCCAATAAAAAAAATCAGCTCTTCCCACTTCTGGAACCCATGAAGACAGTGATCTTACAAAGGCCATCCATGAGAATCCCATGACTGCTAGAATTACCTTTTTGAAAGAGTGCACTATATTCTTTAGAGCAGTTTTAAGTTCACAGCAAAATTAGAGGGAAGCACAGAGATTTCCCATAAACCCTCTGCTCCCACACATGCATGGCCATCCCCACTGTCAACATCTCCACAAGGGGGGTACATTTGTTACAACTGATGAACCTACATCGACACATCATTATCACCCAAAGTCCATAGTTTACATTAGGGCCCTAGAGTTACCTTTCAAAAAAAACAAACAACAACAACAAAAAAACAAGTCTCATGTCATTACCTTACTTAAAAACCTCTGGTGGGGCCCCTGTTAGTAAAGTCCACAACTTATGGTACACGTCATCAGGATCACACCATCCTCACCGGTCTCATCTCTACATTCTCATCACACTGAATGCCCACCTTTTTCATAGCAAGCATGGTCTTTCATAGTTGCATGTCTTTACACTTACTGTTTCTTCTGTCGAGAAAACCCTTTCCCCATGCCTAGAGAATTTGAAGCCTTGCCTATCTTTTCTCAGTGCTCCCAGAGCTCTTTGCATGTATCCCCATAAAAATGGTTCAGTGCAACCCTACTCAACGAATATTTTATGAGCAACCAAGTAGTGGGCAAATTGCTAGGCACTGGGGCCACAAAGACGAAAGAGTCAGAGTCTCTGTTCTCAGGAAGCTCCCAGCCCAGTGCAGGCAATAACACCAATGCCATCATCACAAACACATATATCAGAAAAGTAAAATACAATTTACCGAAAAAGTTAAATACATAAAGAAGAGAGTGGTGAACACAGTTTGGGGAAGTAAGAGAAACCATCATAGAGATGGATGACTTGAGTACAACAGGATAAGTACGAATCTGTGGATGAATGGAGTAAGGAAGAGAACAATGGAGAGAACACTCCACAACAGTAATTTTGCATAAAGTCAACAATGTAAATATTCATGTGTTTCTTAGCATTTCTTGAGGAGAAATGAGATTGGGGCTATTTCACCTACAGAATCCATTACAGAATTCTGTACCAAATATATACTTAAATAAATAGAATCAAAACCTGCAATGTAAAACATACAATGAGGAACAATATTTCTTTACCAAAAGAGATTATAACAATCTGCTCTCTTGGGGTCATACATCACAACCAACATTTGAACCAAAAGGATTACAAGTGAATTCTGCAGATCAGAACACAGCATTGAAGCAGACTGAACAAAGTAAATGGCATTTTCAGTTTTTGCTTTCTCTAACCTCTCCACAGAATTTACATCCTCATCATAGAATATATAACTTTCTTGAAACTCTTCCCACACTGCCAATTTTTGCTCCTATGGTAACATATTATGCTAGTTTCTTTTTCTCTGTTCTTTCCTGATTCTTATTCTTTAATCTCTGCCTTATCCCTCTCACACATGAGAACTTTTAAAAGTTAAAGCTTCGCCACTTGTTATCCTTTCACTTCAATAACCTCTTTGGGATTCACCTATGCTGCAGGCTTTAATTATTAACTTCATACAGAGGGCACTGAAAACCTTTATGGTTTTAAAGATCAAAAAGGACTTTCTATTTCTTGTCTTAATGCATTGCCTAATATTTCCAGTCCAGTGTTGTTAGTAGGAATAATATGGATATCCTTGTGTATTCCCAACTATACTAGTAAGACTTCTAATGCTTTATCATTTAGTATTATTAGTATAGGTTTCTAAAAGTTTGAGGAAGTTAGCCTCTGTTATTATTTAACTCAATGTTTGACATTTCTTTGATTGCTTTTGAACTTTTTGCTTTTTGTGGTAAAGTACACATAAAATTTACTATTGATGACATTTAGTATATTTACAATGTTGTGCAATGATCACCACCATTTAGTTCCAGAACATTTTTATTACACCAGGAGGAAATGATTGCCCAGTAAGTAGATGCCTTGCACTTATCCCCTGGCAACCATTAATCTACTTTATGTCTCTGTGAATTACATATTCTGGATATTTCATATATGTGGAATCATATTACTTTTTATATATATGGAAATAAAATATTTGGACTTATGGTCAAGATGGAGGCATAGGTAGACATGCGTCACCTCCTTACACAACCACAGAGAGGATCACAACTATTTCTCAAAATGAATAACAACCAGAACCATCAGAAAACTGAGCTATATGGAAGTCCAACAACCAAGGATTTAAAGAAGCCACATTCATCCAGACAGGTGCCTTTTACAGGGAATCAAAGCAGCTCTACCTAATACAGAGAAACAAATACAAAGAAGCTGCCAAATTGAGGAGACAAAATAATATGGCCCAAATGAAAGAGTAGAACAAAACCCCAGAAAAAGAACTAAGCAAAATGGAGACAACCAACCTATCAAATGCAGAGTTCCAAACACTGGTGATCAGGATGCTCAAAGAACTCACTGAGTATGGCAAAAATAGAAGAAATGGAGGTTACCCTAAGCAAAATAAAGAAAAATCTACAGGGAACCATCAGTGGAAAGAGGAAGCTGAGACTCAAACCAATGATTTGGAACACAAGGAAGGAAAAAGCATTCAATCAGAACAGCAGGAATAAAAAGAATAAAAAAAGAAAGAAAAGAAAAACAAATGAGGATAGGCTTAGAACCTGTGGGACAACTTAAACGTACCAACATCCGAATCATACAGGTGCCAAAAGGAAAAGAGGAAGAGCAAGAAACCGAAAACTTTTTTGAAAAAATTATGAAAGAAACTTCTGTAATTTGGCACAGAAAATAGACATACAAGTCCAGGAAGAACAGAAAATCCCAAACAAGTTGGATCCAAAAGGGACTACACCAAGATACAGCATAACAAAAATGCCAACATTTAAAAGATAAAGAGAGAATCTTAAAAACAGCAAGAGAAAAGCAGAGTTACCTACAAAGGAATATCCATAAGGACCATCAGCTGATTTCTCAAAAGGAACTTTGCAGGTGAGAAGAGATGGGCAAGAAGTATTCAAAGTGATGAAATGCAAGGATCTACAACCTAAATTAACCTATCCAGCAACACTATCACTTAGAATTGAAGGGCAGATAAAGTGCTTCCCAGACAAGGGAAAGCTTAAGGAGTTCATCATTACTAAACCACTATTACATGAAATGTTAAAGGGATTTACTTAAGAAAAAGAAGATAAAAACTATGAATATTAAAAGGGCAGCAAATTCACAACTATCAACAACTGAATCTAAAAAAAACACCACAAACTAAGCAAACAAACAGAACAGGAATAGAATCAGATATAGAGATCATTTGAAGGGTTATCAGCTGGGAGGGGGAAGGAGAAGAGTGGGGGAAAGGTACAGGGATTAAGAAGTACAAATTGTAGGTACAAAATAGGATTATGTCAAGAACAGTATAGGAAATGGAGAAGCCAAAGAATTTATATGCATGACCCATGGACATGAATCAAGGAGCAGGAGGATTGCTGGAGGTTACTGGGCAGAGAGGTCAAAAGGGTGAAAAATTGGGACAAATGTAATTGCACAATTGATAAAAATATATTTAAAAAATAAAATATTCTTTTTCATACATATGAATCATACAATATGGCCTTTTATGTCTGGCTTCTTTTATGTAGCACAATGTGAAGATTCAACTATGTTGTAGCATGTATCAGTACTTTATTTCTTTATTCAAATAATATGTTCTTAGTCTGCATTTTGTTATGCATTGTCAGTTAATGGACATTTGGGTTGTTCCCCTCTTTTTGCTATTGTGAATAGTGCTGCTATGAACATGCATGTACTAGTTTTTGTTTAAACACCTGTTTCGAGGTCTTTTGGGTATACACCCAGAAATGGAATTATGGGGTCATATGGCAATTCTACGTTTAATTCAATGAGGAACTGCCAAAATGTTTTCCACAGTGTTTGTACCAATTTGCATTCCCACAAGAAGTATACAAGAATTCCAATTTCTCCACATTCTCACCACCACTTGTTATTTGCCTTTTTTAATATTATTATAGCTATCATAGTAAATGTGAAGTGGTATTTTATCATGGTTTTGATTTGCATTTTTTAAATGACTAATGATGTTGAGTGTATTTTCATTCACTTGTTAGCTATTTGTATTTCTTCTTTGGAGATATGTCTACTCAATTCATTTGCCCAGCTTTTAATTGAGTTCCTTTCCTTCTTCTTATTTAATTGCAAGAGTTTTTTTATATATTCTGGATACTAGACTCTTGTTGGATATATAATGTATAAATGTTTTCTCCCACATTGTAGGTTTTCTTTTCACTTTTTTGATGCTGTCCTTTGATCTATGAAAGTTTTTAATTTTTATGAAGACAAAATTATCTGTTTTTTCTCTTGTTGCTTGTGTTTCTTGGTGTCATATCTAAGAAACCATTGCTAGATCCAACAAAATGAAGATTAAGTCCTATTTTTTTCTTCTAAGAATTTTATGGTTTTAGCTATCATATTTTGGTCTTTCATCCACTTTAAGTTAATTTTTGTAGATGGTGTGAGCCATGGATCAGCTTTCTTCTTTTCCTTGGGGATATGCAGTTGTCCCAGCACCATTTGTTGAAGAGACCATTTTCCTCCACTGAATAATCTTGGCATCAATGTCAAACATAAATTGGTCATAGATTTTGGGTTTATTTCCATGTTCTCAATTTTATTCTATTTACCTATATTTTCTTCCTTATACTAGGATTACACTGATATTTATGACTGTAGCCTTGAAATTGGGCAGATGTTCTGAAATTGGAAAGTGTAAGCCCTTCACTTTGTTACTTACAAAGTTGTTTTGACTATTCAAAATTCTTCGCAATTTCATATGAATTTTAGGGTCAGTTTTCCCATTTCTGAAATAAATAAATAAATAAATGGCGATGGAATTTTGATAATGATTGCATTGAATCTGTAGCTCTCTTTTGGTAGTATTGCCATCTTAACAATATTAACCCTCCAATTCATGAACAAAGGATGTTTCTACAAGTATTTAGATTCTCTTTAATTTCATTCAGCACTGTTTTATAGTTTTTAGTGTACAAGTATTGTGTCTCCTTAGCTAAATTAATTCCTATGTATTTTGTTCTTATTTGTTTTATCTGCAGGAAAGATGTTAACTTCATTAAATGCTTTCCTCAGTCTAAGATCTTATGTTTTTTCCTTTAATTCATTAATATAGTGAGTTACACTGGTAGAGTTCCTAAAATTGAACTACCCTTGTAATTCTGGCATAAATCTTACTGGATCATGTTATATGAAATCTGTCCAGAAAGTATCCATCCATGTAATATGAGAAGCAGAGACATTTATTGAAAAAGATACAAGGAACATTGTACACAGGACAATGATGCCTCAGTCTCCTTCAAAGTAGGCACCTTGGAACTTCACACACTTCTTCCAATTGCCATCAACTACATCCTTCATATTTTCCTGAATCTCATCAATGATCTGAAATCTCTTCCCTTTCAAATGTGATTTTAATTTTGGGAAAAGGCAGAAGTTGCAGGGAATCAAATCTGGGCTGTAAGGAGGCAGAGTCACCTGGGTGACTTGATGTTTCTCACAAAACGCTGCATGAGTCATGAGGCATGAATGGGCAGGGGCATTGTCATGATGAAGCTGCTAATCACGGCCAATCACCAGTTGCCCGTAGCTGTGGCCTTCTGAATCATGTAGTTTCCACAGAGGAACATTCAAGATTAATGCAAAATCTGATGCAGATTCATTGCTCTACTCAGTCATTTTGACTACAATAGCCACACTGTACACATCCTCACTCAGTGGCATCTACTGCCCCCACTGACCAGTACAGTGAAGTCATCATTGTTCACATGCACATTCCAGTCCACTCTCCCTTGCTGCCAGGTCAAATTGATGTTGCACAAACCGTTGTCATTATGTTAACAATGGCTGGACTTTTTCTGGACAGACCTCGTATTATGCTTTTCATACACTGCTAGATATTGGTAGGAAAGAATACAGAAGTAGAAATCAGATCAGTGGGAATCAAAATCATAGGCTTGGTGACTGGTTGAATATGAGGAGTAAAGAACAAATAAGGATGACACCTAAATTTCTGGTTTGAATAACCGGGTTGACAATAGTGCTGCTATTCACACAGATGAGTTGAAATATACTAGGGAGGAAGGTAATTCTTTTGAGGACACATTGAGTTTGAATGTCTTTGGGACATCCAAATGTGTTGAAAGAGTTCATACCAGGTAGTTTCAAATACTGACCCGAGATTTTTTGAAATAGGCCATGAACTCTCAATTAGAAAAGGAAATGACAGTAGAAATAAGGTATAACATATGCTGTGAGTTGTTTGCCCCATGTCCATTATTCTTTTCTTCCTAATAAAACACTGATATCATGCAGGAGGCCAAGCTTAAAAAACAACCCAAACACCAACTTTATTTTCAGCCTGCCTTGCAACTAGGAGTCAGTAGTCATTTGACACTTTTGGCCAAACAGAAAAAAACAGCAGTTACTGGGTGGGGATTCCAGGAAAGCTCTTAAAAAATAAAAATTAAAAGAAAAAAAAACTAATGTGGAGGCTCTAAGCCCTTCTTCCAGAAAAGCACAATTGAAATAATACTGGTTTGCCTAGTGACTCACTTCGGGGTGATGGAGGCTGCTGTGGTGGCCAACACATCTGAAAAGGATTTGGGATAAAGAACCTATTTTCTACTTAATTCTTGGGTAGGGAATCTAATAAATGGCATGACTAAGTACCAGTGGAATCCAAAGTTCTGAAGAAACACTGTCATTTGCCAGGCTCATTCCTATTCAGTGTCCTCAACTCTAAGCAGGAGATTCTTCCTCACTATGAGGTAGGGGGCAACAGAGGGTGATCATTCAGAGGATGGGCTTTAAGTACTCAGATCGACATCAGTCTCGGCTCTGCAAGCTCTGCGGCATGACTTAACTTCCCTGAGCCTCAATTTCCCCACCAGTAAAATGGTGATAAGGACAGTTCCCACCTTGTAGGATTGTTGGGGGGGAAGGGTAAAGAATAAAATAAAATGATACATGTAAAGTATATGGCATAATATGCAAATATTAGCTATTGCTATACTTATTACTCATATATCAGCTTATACTAAAGTAGCTATTGCATTTTTTATTGAATTTATTAGGGTGGCATTGGTTAATAAAATTATACAGGTTTCAGGTGTACATTATTGCATCTTTAAAAACAATGATGTCATAAGAACAATGATGTGTTTTGGGGAAGTTCTCTATGTGGGTCACCTGAGTGGAGAGCATCATTTGTCAACAAAGCAAGAATTGGTTGGCCAAAAAGTCTGTTATGGTTTTTCCATAAAATGGCTCTAGTAGTGCTTAGTTGTTTAACTTCATTCAAAACAATTTTTTGTTAGGTTGTATTGTGACAGCTGTCATATCAGCATGCATTTAAAAAACTTATCAAAATTGATGAATTTTTGAGTAGCTAGTTTAATACTGAAGATGGGAGAAGATATACAATGTTTTCAGTGTATTACTCTTTATTATTCCAAGAAAGATAAAAAAGCAACTGAAATGAAAAAAACAAACAAACAAACAACAAAACCACAAAGATTTGTGCAGGGTATGGAGAAGGTGCTATGACTAACCAAACATGTCAAAAGTGGTTTGCAAAGTTTCTTGGTACTATTGACATTTTGGCCAAATAATTCTTTGCTGTGGGCTGTGCTATGCATTGGAAGATGTTTAGCAGTACCTCTGGCCTCTACCACCTAGAAGCCAATACTGAGAGCCCACACACGCAAAATATCCAAATCAATAAAGTTATTGGTGAAAATGAAAAATGTACCTTTTATTTTATAGGAAAAAAGTGTAACGGACTTTTTGGCCAACCCAATGTTATGGCACCTAATGACTGAAGGGCCTCAGAGAAAAGGAGTTAGAAGCTTTGGGTAAAACTCTCTACCTCAAATGCAGAACTGGCCTGTGCTGAGTGGTAGGGAAGTCTAAGTCAAGTGAGAAGTCTCAAAAGTGGGGTGAAGTCACAGGATGGGAGAGCAAGGGGAGAACCTTAACAGAGACAAAGTGACCAGACAGGGACAAAATGGGCTCCTCCACTACCTGGGCACTCAGGCGGCTGGCCCAATTGCCCCCTCGCAGCAACAGAGAGAGAGGGTGGGGCCCCAGCCTCTCTCAGAGACAGACAGAAGCAACCACCATCCTCAGGCAATGACATAGTTTTGGTGGAGACAGCCTTTTCCTGAAGTGACTGGGAAGCTGGCACAAGAAACTTTAGGATTCTAAAAGGAAATGGGCTTCTTCCTTCGGGACTCCAAGGCTTGGACAGCCCGAGAAGCCCACATAGGGTATGTGAGCTCAGGAAGGTCAGCTTTGTCCAGAGGCCAGGGTGTCACAGAAGTCCCGATGGGAGTGGGCTAAAACGGTGAGCTGGCCGTGGGTAGGGGGTGGTGAGGTTGACTAGCACAACTATGAAGAGGAACTGGCTGAGCACAGGGCCTTCCTTGGTATGGAGAAGAATGTCTGCCAACCCCAAGATGACCCAGAGAATCCCAAAGCCATCTTCAGGCACACTGACTCCCAGTGGGCTTTCCTTCTAAGCAGCACCTGTGACTCACTGGACGAAAGGCTCTTCTCAATTAGAATTGCTTTCCTTGGGCACCCGGGAGAAACGGAAGTGCCTGGGAATTTATGTCTCCTGGGAGGCAGCCCTTAAACAATGATCAGGACAATCCAGGAGTGACCTGCTTATCTCAGAGAGCTCCTTGGGGGTGGACCCATACTTACTCTTTGTGGGACTTTGCCTCATAGACCACCCTTGGTTGCCTTCCTCCCCTCAATGCCCCATTCCCCACTCCACTCTGACTTTCCCTGGGAAAAAATCACTTGACAAGGATCTTGCACATCTCAGGGTTTGTTCTGGGGAACCATGTGCCTCACGGCAATGGTGCCCACCACCATGCTGCACACAGTTGCATGATAAATATTTATGGGGGTGGGGGAGGGGAGAGAGAAATTCTGGTATGACCTGAACCACTTTTGTCCATAGACAGGCCAGGACGGCATAGGGTCAGAAGAGAAAACTCACTCTAGAAAAATCACTGTAACCTGGGGGCATATAAAGGCTATATTTTGTCCTGTGGGTAGAATTTCCTCTTTATTTCTTTTAGTGAACACCTCCACAAACCACAATGTGTTGGGTATAAAATCTCTGACTCATACCTGAAGGAAGTTCAATGTCAGGTCAAAAAGCAGTGAAAGGGAGGTGAGAGAACGTGCCCAGAGAGCAGGTCCAAGAGAGGCAATGGCCAAATAACATTGCCATCCAGCCTTCCCTGGACAACCAGAAGAGGTGGCACCAAGACCAGTGCCTCAAGTTTGGCAAATGTCCTGCCTCTTCCCAATCTCTTCTTTATGTTCCTACCACAGTGACCTTCCTGGAATGGAGGTAAGGATGTTGCAGAGAAGGTGGTATTTGTGCTAGGTAATCGTGGTAAACAAAGGAATGTCCCTCCCTCCCAAAGATGACCATGTCCTAATATCCAGAACCTGTATCTATGTTATTTTACAAGGGAATATGCAAATGTAATTTAGTGAAGGATATTGAGATGGGAGATTATCCCAGATTATCTGGGTTGGCCCAATGTAATCACAAGGGCCCTTTTAAGAGAAAGTCAGGAGGGTCAGAAAGCGAGAAGATGTGATGACAGAAGCAGCGGTCAGAACGATGTGGCCGTGAGCCAAGGAACGCAGGCAACCTCTAGGAACACAGCTCTGTCGGCACCTTCGTGTTAGCCCCATAAAACCCATCTCAGACTGCTGAACTCAAGAACTGTAAGATGATAAATCTGTGTTGTTTTTAAGCCTCAAAGTCTATGGTAATTTGCTACAGCAACATTAAGAAACTAATGCAGTCATGAAGGATGAAGAGCTTTCCAGGAAAAAAAGTGGGGAAGCCAGACATTTTTCAGAATAAACGCAAAGGCCATGGCAGACCAAAGTGTGTGAGGAAACAGTAAACTCCTCCATGTGCCAGAAAGCCTGGTGGTGGACACCGTGTGTTGTCAGTCCAGCATCAGTTCCCCTTAATTTCCTCTTAAGAAAATTGCAGTTTTGTCAGGTCCCCCCTCTTACCCCATGAAGGCATGTGCCTCAGGGGAAGCTGGCACCACTCTCCACTTGGGGGTGGGAAGGGACTGGTGGGCCTGGGAGTGATGCCAGGCTGTCACCAGTGGCTGACCAGGGAGTGGAGACACTGGGAAGTCTATCAGGGATGGGGGCTCTGAGGAACGTTCCCTCTTCTCTTCGTCCGTACCTTGTTAGGTCTGGTTATGATGCCTGGAAAGGAGGTGGAAAGTACCTGGCTCTTTACCAATGTCATTGAGTCCTTCAAACAAACAATCTGAAGTTGGCCCTACTAGTGGACTTCCTATAGCATGAGATAATATGTTTTTGTATCACTTGAGCCACAGTTTCTGTCACTTGCAGCCAAAAGCATCCTAACTGCTACAGCAAATTTAAAAGGTTGAGATCAGATTACAAAAGGCCTTGAAGGCCACAACAAGGGATGAGAAATGCAGCCAACTATCACTGAGGGGTTAGACAATTTTAACAGAGAAGTGACTTTCAGACCTGTGTGAGAAATAAATGATTGTTGCTGCGCAGACGATAGCTGGGGCAAGGAAGAGACTGGATTGGAGAAGAACAGGGGACTCCCACGGCAGTGCAGTTGCAGGATTCTGAAGGTCTGAATCAAAGCAACAGGGGAGGCCTGGGGGAAGGGAGACTGAGGAGGGACCAGGTTCAGGTCCCATCAGAGATCCAGGAACCTGAGTGCATGTGGAGGATGAGAACTTGGAGATGCCAACAGGAGTTTAAAAACAATACTCATTACTGCAATCCCAAGAATTAAGTGTTTTAAATGCCTTTTAATGTTTACACCTGTATTCAAGGGTAGTTTCAAGTCTCTTTTCCCTCCACCTTCAGCTGGGCTATAGCCTGTATTTAGAGTGAGTCAAAAGAAACAGTGACTGAAGTCAACCCAGATGTTAAGAGTAAGATTAACGCCCAGAAAAGCTGCAGGGTCCGTAACCTTCGCCCAGAGCAGGGAGCCAACAGAGTCTCCTTTCTTCTTTTTTTGTCTCTTGGACGTGTACGAAAACGTGTTCCAGCTTAAACATCTGGAAGTGCACCGGGGCCTTTCCTTTCTTTTTTTGTCCTTCTGTTTTCCATCAAGGGACAGCCCAAACAGTGTACTTGGCAATGACATTAGCACTTCTGCAGTAGCCACGTCAGTGTCACTTTTCAATTAAAGAAAGCTTCATTTCAGATTTTTGCCCCAGGTCAGAGATTCCTTTCTCAGGTAAAAATATCATCATAGGCATGGAAACAGGACTGTGAAAAGGAGACCCAGAACTCACATATTCCAAATGGCACCTGACTTCTGGGCTCTCCAGTGGTAAGAAAACACCAGAAGCTGTAGAGAAATGATTAATAGACCCCAAACTGTAAAGTGAAGAGTGAACACCACCACGATTTGAAGTATGAAGAGGATCTGTGGCCAACCTGCGCATTTGACATCATAAAAGATGTGCGATGAAAGATTTCTGCTCGGGAAGCAGCTGAGGGTTTGCCTTCTCTTTCAGCCGGCCTCCCATTCCGCCCCTGTATTTATATATGTTAATATATTACAGTTTGAGACTTTCAGGTTATATTTCACGGATGACATTTTTAATCTGCCTCAAAATGTAAACATAGCAAGGGTGTTCTGCAGACGCACTGCCTGGAGCAACTGTCAAATGGAAAATTCAGTGGAAAGTTTAGCCTGTCTCCAGTTTAACGAAGTTGAGGAATGTGGCAAAAACAGGTGTTGTCTGACACAAGTAATAATTATCTTTCACCTTGATGGATGTTAGTTTAATCTGTTCCTTACATGGTAGCTTGGTCTCAGCTGACTGAATTCAGTGCCAAAAAAGCAGATGAGAGGGCGAGTGTGGCTGGGATGTGGCACTACTTACAAGGCAAGGCTTAGGGGGCAATTTTGATTGATTTTCATAGGGGCATTTAATCATTTCTCCTGTTTGCCTAATAAATATTTAAATCGAGATAGATATCATGGTACTCTGGTAATGTACTAACATTTTCATTACAGAACTTTAAGAGTTTCATTGAAAGGTTGAATGAAGTCAACGACTTTAACAGAAAAGAGAAAATGACTTACTAGAACATTTTTCTAAGACATTAATAGACCCAATATATTAATGCCCCAGGATAAATTACACAGCTAGAGGAACTGCAGCGTTAGCTGGGGGAAGAGAGAATAAACACATTCCAAATACTGATCACAAGCAAACTCATTCAAAATCTTTCAAGCTGGAGGGCTGATAATTGTGCTCATGAATCCAGCAATCCCAGAGGCCTGTCTGGGCTAAACGATGAAGCAGCATTTTCCTTATATGACTTGTTCTTTTTGATCTCCCAGAAATTTTTTGTTTGTTCTTTTAAGCAATGACAGGCAATTCAAGAAGATCTTGATCTTGGCAATCTTTTGGACACAGTTTTTTCAGAAGGAGAAATAGTCTATCACCCCTAAAGGGCCAGAATAAGGATTGTGTGTCATCTTCAGACAAGGCCTGTAAAGCTGACCATGTTCATTCATGGATTATTTAGGTTCTTCTCATAAACGTCAGTAGGGTGTAGTGGGTACATTGCCTAAATCTTGGCTCCTTCATCCACGAGCTGGGTGGCATTGAGCAAGGCACTTACCTTCACTAAGCCTCAGTTTTCTCATCTGCAAAATGGGGGCAATGGTATTGCCTATTCCATGGGACTTTGTATTAAATTTATAAAATATGACATGAACCTGTGGGGGATAAAGTGATGAATAAGGCACACATGGGTGGATGTGTGCTTACAAAAAACTTACAACACAATGAAAGAAGCAGAGGCACATGAATTATTGTAGAATAAATGGGATAATGAGCAAGTGTAATGTGTAAGTAAAGACTCTGGGAACAAGGAATGATTTATCCCAACATGAGGTGGGCCTTGAAAATTGAGGAGGATCCCCACAGAGGATATCAGCAGGTGGGGGGAGGCAGATGAGCCGCTGTGGTGAAGAAGTGAAGCAAGCAAGCAAGCTTCCCACTGCTAGAACAGCCCGAAAGAAACCAAGCAAGGTTTGTCCTAACACATATACGCCTGCACCAAATGCAAGGCACAGGGAGAAGTCAGGGCTTCTTAGTAATACTGTTTCCATCACCCCAGAACAGGCTGTTTGAACAAGCCTGGAGCAGAGCCATCAGTTCAACGCAGATGAATCAACCACAAATTTCATACACACCATCATCTTCTCCGAACTACAGGGACCAAAGTGCTGGTGGGGAAGCAGATCCCGTGCGCACATTACTCGGATGCCCCCTGCTGTGACCCTCAGTGAGCCCAATGGCTCACATTTATGGCCACACTCCAAACTGCCCCATCTTTCCCCAGGATTTCACTCCCAGCTGTTCCCCCAAGGAGTTCCATCTGGGAGGCTGCTCTCCAACAAGGATGGCTACCAGGTACTGAGCGAGCACCTACCACATGTAGGTGCTGTTCTAGGCTCTCCACACTCTAGGTACTTTATGGAGAGGAGGAAACTCAGACTCCGTGAGACCAGCCTCTCACTCGGGGCTGCACTGCCTCCCTGTCTCGTGATTGCTTGTGGCTGCTACTGTCCTAACTCCGCAGGGCTGTGCCTGCTTGCTACCATGCTCCTCCTCATCACCTGCCTCCAGGGATCTCCTCCCATCCCCTGGGGTTTGCACAGCAGAGGTGTTGGGCTTGAGTGACAGTTCTTACCTTAGCACCCAGCCCTTTCCCAGAGCACCCCTTGGGGAAAGGGTGGGGGAGGAATCGTGGGAATGGAGCCCCTGCACACCCGAGACCACCGATTCCTCTTTGTCCCGCTTCTTAATCTGACTGTCTCTGCCAAAGTTCTTCACTCCGGGTGGCTTTCTCTCTAGGGACTCCACAGTGCTCTCTCAAGACTGACCCTCTTTGGAGACTCCCCTCCCCAGGCTATCAGACAGAACTTAACATAACTACCAAAGGTAAATTATGAGCCAAGTTCAAGCCTCCCTTTCGGGTCCCAATAAACAAGGTGAAGTTGGGCCTCTAGTTTAGTGTTCCTAATGGTCCATGGAAGAAAAGTTTTCGTCACATTTTGTGATGAGACACTTGTGCCCAGAACATATAGAAGCCCTTTGGAGATGGTTATCTCCACCCCAGTCCCAGACACCCTATTCCTTATGGAAATAGCCACGGGCCTATAGCTCAGAAGTATCCCTAGAGGCCTAGGGCTGTGCTGACATCTCTGACAGGGGACAAAGGAAGCTCTGCCTCACTCCTGAGCAGAGCATGTGCCTCCTGCCCTCACCCATCCATGCACACCCAGGATGCGCTTTCACTCCAGAGCCAGGGCACAGTGGCCCAGTACGATCAGGAATGACTCATACATAATGGCTACACCAGCCGTGTTTGGTGGTAAGTACATGATGCTATTGAAACTTCAGCAGGAAGGGAGCTGGGGAGGGCTGGGGCGGAGGGACGGGATGGGAGTAGAAAACAGAAGACTGTATAAGAACAACAATTAAAATAAAATTTAATTAAAAAAAAAAGAAACTTCAGCATTCTGAATATAACATCTGCCATTTGGGGAGCACTTGTCAGGCTAAGCAGTGTGTAGAATCTAAGTCATTAATTGTCCCAATAACGATAATAAGTGGGTGCAATTATTCTATCCATTTTTCAGTCAGAAGATTAGGAAAAGTTGCACAACTAACAAGTGGCAGAGCCAGAATTTGAACACGTTCAGTCTCACTCAGAGCTGAGTTCTTGTTCTGCGTGCTCTAGACTCGCCCCTTGATGGACCCGAAATGTGATGGCATGGGTTTGTTAATGAGCCCCAGACCTTGTTGGTAAATCCAGGGGCATGAGTCCTAGTGAGAGGACTCAATTTTTCATCAGAGTTTTCCTGGGAAAGGCCTTCTTATCCACCCACCCCACTGAGTGCTAATATGTGCTTTTCTTCCCTGTGCCACACCCTCACACATCCCTGGTCTCTGCCAGCCTCCCAGCACCCCTCTCAGATCCGCTTTCTCCTGGACCACTTGGCACCATGGGGCAATCTAGGAGATTCACACCCCTGCAGTTCACCTCATCCTTGGCTTATGAAACGGTAAAATGCTCCTAATTCCTTTTCTCATTCTTATTTAATAAATTCAAGTTCTGGTTATTGTTTCAGTCCCATTTGCTGCTTCCTAGTCCTCTTCCACCCATAACTGGGTGGATGCCCTTTGCCTGTTCCATTCCCAGGTTCAGTCCTGAGACATCTACCCTTCCCTAAGCTGGAGGTTTCAAGCCATGAAGCCAATAGCTGACAGAGCCTAGACAAGGGTCTGGGACAGTCTAACTGCTAAACTTGCAATCAAAGAAGGAGGAGTCTTCTCCATAAGAAGTCCTTCAGGAAAGACCAATCTGCTCTACCTATCAAGGCCAGGAGAAGCTATGGGCCCATAGGAGTTTGCACGCCACCTCTGTGAGAAGGAGGCAGTCAGCAGGGCGAGGAGCAGTGAGGGGTTACATTTCAGGAACCCTCCACCCAGGTCAGCAGTCAACCTGCAGACCCAAAATTCAGACATGAAAGTTCAAAAGCTTCACAGGTCCCAGTCATGTCAGCTTAGACAAAACCATAGAACTAGAGTAAGGTTAACTTATAGCTGGAGTAAAGTAAGTTTGGGGAAAAGGCTCAGGAAAGAGTGACATGATGAGACCTTCGTAAAGTGTTATCTGAAGGTGACCAGCAGGAGTGTGTCCCATTCCTATGGTGGCCACAGTGTACTGGCCATGAGACCAGCAAATGCTTCTCAACCATCCCCTTCCCAAACCCTTGAAGAGGCCATCCCTCCGATGATGGTGGCTGAAGGAAAAGTCTGAGTCCTCCTCCAGATTCCCTTGTTTCCTCACTAGTCTCTTTTCTTCCTCCACCCTCATGAACACCTGGGTCTTTTCTACGACCTCGGTCCTCTCTGAGGGTATTGCTTCCATTTGGAGGGGTAGAGCATGTCCTTCAGATCCTCCAACCCCTAGGGGACAGCAGATCTTTCATTCTCTCCACAGCAAAAACACAGACAACTGCTTATCTTGGTAGCAGCGGCCATAACTCTGATGCATTGTCCTCCTCACAAAGTCTCCTTTTCTGTGCTAGAAATGGTGAGAAGGGGAAGTGAAGAAGGAGAGGAAGGGGGAAGAACAATCACTTGTCACCCTAGTAACTACTTAAATGTTAAATGTCTCATTCTTCCAGAAAACATACCTAACCTAGAGACTGACACATGATAAAAATTCATTGAATGTATTGAATTGAATTAAAATTTATATATCAAACATCTATGTTTAAAGCTCCCAGAACCCAAGAAGTACCAACGAAGCAAGCACTCTGAGTGCCCAGCTATAGATCTATATGAGGAACTTAAACAGTGCCTGAACCACATTGTGTCAAGTCCAGCGTAAGGGCTCAGAAATGAAGGTAGTAGATTTTCAAGAAAATGGCAAAGCTCATTAATAGTCCTCAGACCAAATAGGCTTCTCAAGTCCAGCTCACTGTGAAAGCTGGATTCCTGAGGATTTAACTCTAGGGTCAAACTCAGGTAAGTCAGATGCAGGAAGCTTTCCTGCCAGGAAGGCTCTTCTGGCTTGGTTATAATCCAAGAACATACCTATGGTAACTCCTAGAAATAAACACAAACCCAAAAATTCTAGGATGAGAAGCAAGAGAGAGAAAAAATGCACTAAAACCCAGTGAAGTTAGACTAGAAGAGTGAGAATTTAAATGTGTGTGTCCACACATACATATACAGACACACAGAGAGATCACACACACACATACACTTTTTTAAATGGCTGAGAGTGAGTGAATCCCAGCACTCTGGAATTTCACTTTGACAACCATAAGAAATAAAGTGACAGAAAGGAAAACTAACCAGAGGTGACTGCAATATAGTTATTGCAACTCAACATTTAGTTGATTTAAATGCATATTTTTTCATGCTTACTACATTTCCATGATAGGGCTGGACATTAAAGATGAAGGTAACATTATCCCAGCCCTTGGCAATCTTACAACTCAGTACAGTCACTTTCATTCCTCTGACTTCATTTGCACTCTTCTGACAATCTTAAATGTTACACAGCCCTAGAACAAGAAATTTGGTATCAGTCTTCATTACTGACAAACTAGTCATGGTAAGTTAAACGGACAGTTCCTGAGACTTCCAGCCAAGATGGAGGCATAAGTAGAAACACTGTGCCTCCTCGCACAATGAAAAGAAGGACAACAATTTAAAAACAAACATCAGAACTGACAGAAAAATCAAACTATATGGAAGTCTGACAACCAAGGAGTTAAAGAAGACAGATTCATCCAGACGGGTAGGACGGGGGGAGATATGCAGTGGGGGTGGAGAGGACTCGCCCCAAGACTGTGGCTAGAGAACTTAGCGAGGTGGTGGATTGTTGAATGGGGTGTGCAAGGCTGCAGCTGGCCAGCAAGGTGGCAGCTGGTGGACCGGGCGGTCCCACATTCGCACACAGATAAACCAGGCGAAACTGGGGAGCAGGATGGACTGCATGGCCTGGGGTCCTAGTGTGGGAAAATAAAGCCTCAAACCACTGATTGAAAACACTTGTGGGGGTTGAGGCGGCAGCAGGAAAAACCTCCACCCTCACAGGAGAGTTCGTTGGAGAGACCCACAGGGTCCTAGAATGTATACAAACCCACCCACACAGGAATCAGCACCAGAAGGGCCCAATTTGCTTGTTGGAAGTGGGGGAAATGACTGAAATCTGGCAGAGAGGGGAGCAAGGGCCATTGTTCCCTCTTGGACCCCTTCCTCACATACAGTGTCCAAACCCAGTGACATGAATTACCCCTCCTGGGTGACTACCTAAGGCTCCACCCCTCATATGTAACAGGCACATCAAGACAAAAAAAAAAATGGCCCAAACAAAAGAACAGATCAAAGCTCCAGAAAAAATACAACTAAGCGATGAAGAGATAGCCAACCTATCAGATGCACAGTTCAAAACACTGGTAATCAGGATGCTCACAGAATTGTTTGAATTTGGTCACAAATTAGATGAAAAATGAAAGCTACACTAAGTAAAATAAAGGAAAATGCACAGGGAACCAATAGTGATGGAAAGGAAACTGGGACCCAAATCAACGGTATGGACCAGAAAGAAGAAAAAAAAGTTCGATCAGAGAAGAATGAAGAAAAAAGAATTTAAAACAATGAAGAGAGGCTTAGGAACCTCCAGGACATCTTTAAATGTTCCAACATCCGAATTATAGGGGAACCAGAAGGAGAAGAGGAAGAGTAACAAGTGGAAAAGTTATTTAAACAAATAATAAAGGAGAACTTCCCCCAATTGGCAAAGGAAATAGACTTCCAGGAAGTCCAGGAAGCTCAGAGAGTCCCAAAGAAGTTGGACCCAAGGAGGAACACACCCAGGCACATCATAATTACATTATCCAAGATTACAATGAAGGAGAGAATCCTGGAAGCAGCAAGAAAAAAGGAGGTAGTTACCTACAAAGGAGTTCCCATCAGACTGTCAGCTGATTTCTCTAAAGAGACCTTACAGGCAAGAAGGGGCTGGAAAGAAGTATTCCAAGTCATGAAAGGCAAGGACCTACATCCAAGATTGCTCTATCCAGCAAAGCTTTCATTTAGAATGGAAGGACAGATAAAGTGCTTCTCAGATAAGGTCAAGTTAAAGGAGTTCATCATCACCACACCCTTATTATATGAAATGTTAAAGGGACTTATCTAAGAAAAAGAAGATAAAAAAACATGTACAGTAAATCACAGCAAACTCACAATTATTAACAACCACACCTAAAACAAAAACAAAAACAAACTAAGCAAACAATAGAACAGGAACAGAAACACAGAAATGGAGATCACATGCAGGGTTATCAACAGGGGAATGGGATGGGGGTAGAGGGGGAAAAGGTAAGAGAATAGGTAGTTTAGAAGGTAGGTAGAAAATAAACAGGGGGAAGGTAGGAATAGTGTGGGAAATGTAGAAGCCAAAGAACTTATATGTATGACACATGGACATGAACTAAAGGGGGGGGGGAATGTGGGTGGGAGGGGTGTGCAGGGTGGAGGGGAGTGAAGGGGAGAAAATGGGACAACTGTAATAGCATAATCAATAAAATATATATTTTTAAAAAAGTTAAGCAAAGCAAGGATTAAAAGATAATAGCATTTACTGAACACTTGTGGGGTGCCAGCCACTGCACTAAGCACTTTATCATGCATTATCCCCTTTGCATACAACAACCATGTGAAGCAGACAGTACTGCTGCTCAGCTTTACAGGTGAGGGAATAGAGACTGAAAGGGGCTAAAGAACTTGCACAAGGTCATGCAACTAGTAAATAGTAGAGCTGCCATTTGGACATAGATCTATCTGACACCAGAGCAGCAAAAATCCTTAATTAATTAATTAATTTTATTGTATTTTTTCCATTACCATGTATCCCCTTACACACACACACACACACACACACACACACACACAAAATTACCACACTGTTGTCCATGTCCATGACTTCTTTTTCCTTTTGTCTCCATCCCTCAACCCCCTTACCCACCCCTGACCATAGCTGTCATCCTGCTCCCCATCTGAGTCTGTTTCTATTTTGCTTGTTAGTTCAGTTTGTTCATTCAGAGCAGCAAATTCTTAACTGTTAAACTGCATTACCTCCCAGGTGTCAGAGTGGTTATTAGGGGCATCTCACAAGTCATATCTTATTTGACTCTAGGATAGTAGCCCCAAGAATGGAATGAAGAAATGCACATTAAAGGAAATATTCAAACATCAGAAAGGATAATGGTTCCAACCAATTGATAAAAAGTCTATGGGGTTTCTTGGACTACGTGGGAACTGCAGGACGAGCTGGATAGATGGGGAGATGGAAGAGCCTGTCTAGAAAAGGAAATGACAGTGCCAGTAAGTGGGCATTTATAGCTGGAGCAGAGAAAGTCAGACTTTGGGTCAGAAAGAGAATGTGGGGCAGTCAAACAAAGGAATCTTTCTTGTAGACCATACAGAACCTTTCAAGGATCATGAGCAGGAAAATGGCCTAAAGGAAGTTGAGTAGACACTGAATTGGGCAAGGGTGGGAGGTTGAAGGCAGACAGTGACAGGGTGGATGGGACAGGCCAATGCCAGAGTCAGAGGAGGCTCTGGTTTATAATCTGGGATGAGGTAAGAAGCATTCTATCTCAGGCTGATCAGACAAGGACAAAAGTCAAAGAGGAGACAGAGATAACTAACCCTAAGTGTAAGTCTGGATCTTGAACATGGGGTTGTTGTTATTGGGGGGAAAAAAAGAAGAAAGGAAAACCATGTTTGCTACTTGGGATTTGTATGTGTTTGTTGGGGTTGAAGTGACAGAAGCAGAGATGAGTTTTATATTTAGACACTTTGCTTTTAACACAGTAGAACTTAATATTCCACATGAGCCTGAAGCCTGGCAGAGATATTAAGGTTAGAGTGTAAATTTGGGTATCATCTATTCAAGAGGATCAAATTGTTCTCTGTGCCTAAACTCCCCTGCCCTCGAAAAAAAGGAAGAAAGAATAAGAATATTGAAAAAAGCACCTGCAGCCTTTCTGATTTGCCCATTTTTCAAAGTGAGGTGGACCTCGAGGGGTGGAGGTAATTGGAATATTATCAGTCATTGACTGTCCCTTTTACAAGTTCTGAATTTGACACTTTACATACATTATCTCATTTTACCCTCCTCCCCACAGTCCTGTGAGGAAGAAGTTATTTTTCCATTTTGCAAGGCTTAAAGAAGTTCATCAGATTGTACAAGGCCACACAGTTTGTACACAGCAGAACTAGGGGTTAGAAAGTCAAACGGAATTCCAAACTCCAGAATTGCTTGTTGTTGCAGTCGCAGTGCTAGGTCAATGGTGTTAGCTCACTGGCTGACTCAAAGGTCAATGTCAGAATGGTCCTCTGAAATGTTAGCCATCAAACACAGACCTGCACTCAGACTGTGGAATGCGGATGCCAGTTTTCCAGTGTTACAAACTGGAAATGCTGGAAAAAATTACAATTTCCAGCTTGTAACGCTGGAAAACTCTTCAGTTGCAGGTATGTGGTCTTGGTGAGATGCCCATGGCTCATTCAGACCCTCAGATCCAATCACAACAATGTCAGCAGGAACGGCTGGCTACCTTTGATAGTAATATTAAGGATTTTTTAAAGTCCTACAAAAGGACTTTACGTGCTCACTTCAACAGCATATATACTAAAACCCTTAAAAAGTTGAACAAAAGTATTATTAAAAAGACAAATGAATTAGAAAACCCCATTTATGAAACCAGTGTTTGCAATTGCCCGTGGGTCATGGTCCAAGAAGACTCTCAGAGCAACAAAGCAGCTCTGAAGTCATTTCCTGAGAAGTGTATGAAGAACTCTTCTGTTTTAATGCATGTACACAGCACGTAAGAACCAAGAGTCTTTTATGTTAATTAAAAAGGCCAAGTTTGATTCTATAACATGGACTTCACTCAAAGACAATCGTTCTACAAAATAGAGCCACCAATAATTGGACCCTCCCACAGCCTGGCACCTTTCTTTCCCCTTGGAAGGAGCTGGCTCCTAGAAATGCAGACAGCTCATCCCCAGACACAGGGAGTCATCCCCAGCCTCTAATAACTGCTTGTCTTGCCAGGAAGACGGGCAAGCCAGGGCAAGCCCATGGCTTGCAGCATCTGCATCTGATTCACTCTCTTCAATAAGCATACTTTCTTCCTCACCTCAGAGTGGGGTAGAGATTAGGCTGAACCATTTCACAGGCTTGGCCCAAGCACAGGTCCAGCTGGGATGCCACCCCCCATGCACAAGGCAGAAGAGGTTCTTACTGCAGGAGAACCCTTCACCTCACCCCACCCATATTTCCTGTAGCCCACGGGTGTCCAAATCTCACCCTCACACATACCATTCCCAGCCAGCCAACTCCCCACCCTACATCAACTACTCAGTTCATGCCTAGGCTGTTTCAATGGACCTGTCCAGAAATCCTGCTTCCATGGGGGGAACTGGAAAGGAGATTAAAACCTAACTTTGAAGTCATGAAAAATTACCCTTGACAGTTTTTAAATGAGCAGAGTTGTCTTTGGGAGCACAGTTGGATCCATTCGTTCATGAAACAATGAGCTATGGCTTTTTCCTGTGGTGTCAAGAAGTTTGTTGTTCTTATTGTTTATTTTTGTTGGCTTCTACACTCAAACAGGATTTAGTTTTGCAGGAGCAGTTTTTCTAACTTCAAGATATTTTAAGATTTTTATGATTTCATTACTAAGTGCAGCTTTTTATGAATGTGTCTGGCCCCCTAGTGGGCCAGATAGTAGCCTCCATGTGAGGAATAAGAGCAAAAGGCAAGACTTGGACTCACAGGAATGACTGTTCATCTTTGCCAGTGCGAGCCCGGTTGCAGAACCATCAATCCTAAATAGTTAAACATCAGTCTTCACTAAACAGATCCACACGGACTTCTTGGCATTATGGATTAAGGATGATTTTTTTTCTTGTTACTTAGGACATTGCAGAAATCCCTTTTTTGACTCTTTTTTCACATGTGTCATTAACGGCAAGGACAGTGTCACTACAGTGTTTACCACTCAGTAGTAGTAACTCCTATTCTACAAGAAAAGGAAATTGAGGCTCCAAGCTAGTCTAACAGCCAGTATGTGGCAGTGTCAAGACTCAAATACATGCCTGTAGCCAAGTTCTCACTCAAAGAAATGAGCCTGCCTGGCTTATGGTCCCAAGAACAGAGGCTCTGAGCTCAACCAATCCTATTCATGTCCCACAGGCTTTATAATGACTTTCCCTATTTCATCATTCACCTCCCCATCAGCCACAGACCCTCTCACCTGTATGTGAAAGTATGTAGCAGAGTGTTGGAGTAGGAGGTAGAGGTGGGGAGAGAGACACTTATAAGCTGTTAGGGGTCTACTGTTGAGAACCGCCCTGCCTGGTTTCAGGAGTTGTAACCCCGCCATGGCTAAGGCTGAGTAAGTGACCTTCAGACTGTGAGCCACTAAGGAGACAAAGCTTATCCCCCTGGCAGGAGTGCCACTTGGGCTTCATCCATAACTGGCCCCTAATGCTTGGTCAGTTAGCCAATGATGGGTAAGATTCCCTCAAGGGAGGGGTCACCTAAGACAGTCACAATCACATGGAAGGCCCTCAAGGAAGGACTTGGGGGGCCACAGCAAAAGGGGGTGATGGACCCTCGCCCCCTGGCTATTCTGACATAGCCTGAGTCCTCATTCCGTCTGGGAGAAGTTTCCTTATCTCTTGGCTTCCTGGCTCTGCTCCACTTAAGCCTGAAACATTGACAGAGGGCAGTGCAGTTCTGTATTGGATAGGGCAGGTTCCCTGGGTGATTGGGCATAAGAAAGAATTTGTAAAGTCCTGTGAAACCTGCTTTGCTAAGAGTGCTCTCATTTAAATGATAAGGGTACAAGCAGGAAATGAGTTTGTCTCCCTAAGTTTTGTAACCCCTTAGCTGACAAACCCTGACTCAGATTAAGACCTCAGAGTTCTTTGAAATGTTATCTATTGTTTGATCCTTGTCACCTGACAATGATTGATGAGCTTTACCTGTATTCCTGTGTAAAACGAACCTAATAAAAGCCATTGAGGAAGGGGCTCTTGGCCCTTCTCCTTTGAGAGATCGGCCACCTCTCCTCCCCAAGCAGATCATTTCTTGGTAGATTTATTCTCATCCATGGCGGATGGGCAGGGCTCTGCGGGTGGAGGCCCCCCCCCCCCACAGTCTACTTTTTCATATAGGCAAATATGTGTATATATGTTACCCATTTACTGAGTATTACTAGCTAAAGGGCATTCTAGGACCTGGCACAGAGAAAGTGTTCAATTAATGTTCAGTGGACTAAACTCTGAATGAATTTGCAAGAAAATTTCAAAAAATAATAATGAGTTTCTGCATTAATATTAGAAAAACAAGTCCCAGGCACAGCCAACTAGCCTCTGTGACCTTGAACGAAATGCTCTTTCTGTCCACCGATCCACCATTTGAAAATGAGAAGCTAGCCTAAGGGAGCTTTTTGGCCCTTCCTATCCAAGCATCATAGGAACCTATGCTAGTTTGTGAATGTTTTATCAAGAAGCGGAGCTGCCCTATGTTTCCTACTCTGCCATCCCTTAGCAGTCCTAGGTGCTCCGTAAATACACGCTGAAAGACTGCTGTGCAGGCTAGCTAGGTTGCAGCTAGCCAAAAGAGTCAAGTTTCCTAGAAAGTGAGTATCCATTATGCAAATTCCATTTTCTCTTGGTTCCAGTATTAGAAATTAATTGTGCTTGAGTTAGCAAGTAATAACAGCTACAAGTTATAATAAAAACACACTCAAAGTCGTCAATCAAAAGAAATGCGCACCCACTTCATTTCCAGCAAAATAGCGGCCTGAGTATCCTGAAACACTATGGCTAACAAAAAAGCTTAAAATATTAGACAAAATATAGAAATCCCACTTAAAATAACAAGATAAGGGCTTCTGATCAAGATGGAGAATTATGTAAACACAGTTTGCCTCCTTACACAACCACAACAAAATCACAACTAAAATATAAAACAACCATCACCCAGAACTGTCAGAAATAGAGTCGAATGGAAGTCTGACAACTACGGAATTAAAGAAACCACATCCATCCAGACTGGTAGAAGGGGCACAGGCACAGAATGGGCTGATTCCACATCCATGTGTGATGGATAGAAATTCGGGAGGGATATCTCAGGAGTGAGGAGTCCCAGCCCTACACCAGACCCACCAGCCCAGGGTTCCAGTGCCAGGAAGATAAGTCCCCATACTTCTGGCTGCAGAACAAGTGGGGATTGAGTTGGTAAAAGAAACTTTTGAGAATCCCAATCATTTCCCCTTAAAGAATCCACACACATACTTACTCATACTAACTCCCTCTGAGCTCCAGCACTGGGGTAGCAGCTTGAAAGGCACCAGTGGCATACAGGGAGGAAATGTAGTGTCTGTATCAAGGCAAGGGCTGGGGGACAGCTTTCTCCCAGATAGAAAGTCAGGCAGAGACCAATGTCCCTTTTCTGAACCCACCCCACACAGAGTCACAGAGCCAGCAGGCTGGTGCTGTAACTGAGTCTCCATCAGCCTGGCTAACACTGTCTGCCCCACACTGGAAATGCCCAGAGAATCCAACTCACCCAACTTACAGCTGTTAACAGTAGCTTTTTTATATAAATGGCTGGTCTTGGCTTATGCTTCAAGCAATAGCCAGCATCAGTGAGCACCCAGCCCCCAAAAGCTCTTACACAGTGGCCCCAGGCCTAGCACTAACAGCAGCCATCCTAGATTCACACCGTGGCTTTGCCTGGGAATCTTCCAGCCCAGCACAAATAGCAGACATCTCAGATTGCTTCATAGGTCAGCAGGATAGTCCAGGAAACCCTAGAGCCTGCACACCCAGTGGACAGCTACAGACCACCACCCTGCCCCTGCACAGCTGATTCTCCATGGAGGGTGGAGGTTTGTGGTCAGTGGTCACAGCCAATCCTTACAGCTGACTGGCCTGGGTGAATCCCTCCCACTGACCTGCCAGCAGCAACCAAGGGGCTCAATTACAAGATGATGGTGTGCTCAGCCTCCACAAAAGGCACATCTCGAGTACCCAGCTTGGGTGATAGGGGAGGCTATGCCACTAGATCCTACAAGACACCTACTGTACAAAGCCATGCTGCCAAGACAGGGAGTCATAGAGCTCTACCTCGTACATACAAACAAACACAGGGAGGCTACCAAAATGAGGAGACAAAGAAATATGGCTCAAATGGCAGAACAGATCAAAACTCCAGAAAAAGAACTAAACAAAATGGAGATAAGCAATCTATCAGATGTAGAGTTCAAAACACTGGTTATAAGGATGCTCAAGGAACTTAGTGAGGACCTCAACAGCATAAAAAAATATCCAGTCAGAAACAAAAGATTCACTAATTGAAATAAAGAACAATATGTAGGGAATCAATAGAGTGGATGAAGCTGAGAATCAAATCAATGATTTAGAACATAGGGAAGCAAAAAACAACCAATCGAAACAAGAAGAAAAACAATCCAAAAGAGTGAGGACAGTGTAAACAGCCTCTGAGACTACTTCAAAAAGTCCAACATTCACATCCTAGGGGTGCCAGAAGGAGAAGAGAAAGAGCAAGAACTTAGAAATCTATTTGAAAAAATAATAAAATAAAAGTTCCTTAATTTGGTGAAGGAAATAGACAGGCAAGTTCAGGAAGCACAGAGAATCCCAAACCAGATGGATACAAGGAGGCCCATTCCAAGACACATCATAATCAAAATGCCAAAGGTTAAAGATAAAGAGAGAATCTTAAAAGCAGCAAAAGAGAAGCAGTTAGTTACCTACAGGGGAATTTCTATAAGCCTGTCGGTTGATTTCTCAAAAGAAACTTTGCAGGCTAGAAGGGATTGGCAAGAAATATTCAAAGTCACAAAAAGCAGGGACCTACAGCCAAGATTGCTCTACCAGCAAAGATATCATTTAGAATCGAAGGGCAGATGAAGAGCTTCCCAGACATGGAAAAACTAAAGGAGGTCATTATCACCAAACCATTATTATCCGAAATATTAAAGGACTTAAGAAAAAGAAGATCAAAACTATGAATAAGAAAATAGCAATGCATGCATACCTATCAACAATGGAATCTAAAAAACAAACTAAGCCCTGGCTGGTGTGGTTCAGTGGATTGCATGCTGGCCTGGAAACCAAGGGGTCGCCACTTCGAATCCCAACTGTGGCACATACCTAGGTTGCGAGCCAGGCCCCCAGTGGGGAGCAAATGAGAGGCAACCACACATTGATGTTTCTCTCCCTCTCTTTCTCCCTCCCTTCCCCTTCCTAAAAATAAATAAAATCTTAAAAAAAAAAAAAAAACCTAAGCAAACAAGAACAACGGAGACAGAATCATGGATAATGAGAGCATTTTGATGGTTCCTAGATGGGAGGGTGTTGTAGAGGAATGGGTGAAGAGGTGAGCTAATTAAGAAGTACAAATAGGTAGTTACAGAAGAGCCATAGGGCTGTAGAGTACAGTACAGGAAATGGAGTAGCCAAAGAAATTACACACATGACCCTGGACATGAGCAATGGTATGGAGATGACCTGAGGGAGTGGGGTGTGTTTGGCAGAGAGATGCAAAGGGAGAAAAATTGGGACGACTGTAATAGCATAATCAATAAAATATAATTTCAAAAAAAGAAGGTGAAAAACAGTTTTCACAAATATTTTTTACCTCTCTTACTTCTTCCCTCAAGACCCCCTTCCTTCACTTTCTCCACCTTTGGGAATATATAGTTAAAAGCTAAATTGGCCAAACCTTACCAATGCAAGGAGTCAGGATGGAAGAAGTCAAAAGAGTGTCAAACGCCATAAAAAGATCAGCTTGAGAATCTTTGGTGGCCTGAGTAAGAGCCTTTTCCATGGCTTGCTGAGGTTGGAAGTGGGATGGCAGCAAGGAGGAGGGAGAGGTGAGTGATGAGTGAGATGTGACATGGGGTCAGTTCACCAGAGGATGTGGACGGGGCTCCAGGATGGACACAGAGGTCCGAGGGTGCCTTGTGCATCTGCAAATATAGCTCGTTTAAGACTGCACTCTGAGTTTGGAGGTGATCCTTCCCACAGTAAACTGGGATAGGAATTCAAACTTCAGAAGGACTTGAATTGTTTGCAATTCCAAAGAATTAAATTCTTCTCTTTTAAGACTTATTTCTTTAAGGTTTATTTTAAGCTTATATTTACTGAATGCTGGTGCTACACTAGTCATAGAGCACTTTACATAGATTACTATTGAATCTTCAAATAAACTTTTCAAGGGGATTACTATTTTTATTCTCACAAGGAAACAAAAGCTTAGAGAAGTGAATTTGCCCAAGGTCATGGAGCTAGCAGGGCTTGAACTGAAGTTATTCTGACTTCAAACCTCATGCTCTCACTACTACACTGTTTTGCTTCCCTTAACTGTTTCTACTATAGGAACCTATTTACATTTTTTTAAAAGTGTAGACCACCATATGATAGCAAAACAACTGTATGTATATAGCTTAATTTATATTACCATATTTATAGTTTACATAATATATTAATAAATATTTTATATTGTGTCATGTATGTAGATATTCTGTGATCTACATTATTTAATTTTATACAAGGTAATTTACTTAAGGGCTTTCACTGACTCTGTGACCCACAGTTGGGGCACCACTATTTGAGAACACTGTATCTTACTCATCTGTGTCTTGTATTCAGCACATGGCAGGTGCTCAGTAAGTGCTTGCTGAATAAAGTTCCGTGACTTTCCAACAGCCTGTAAACACTTTAATAATTTTAGATGAGGATTTTTAGAGTTGCTTAATAGGTGTTAGAGTATGCCTATAGGGTAAGGATTTTAAAAAACACCAACTTTCCAAAACATGGCCCAAAAAGCACTAATAGAGTCAGAAAAAATGGATTTCAATTCCAGTTCTGTCATTAGCTACTTAGTTATTTCATTTCTCTGCAGTGGTGTAAATATTTAACAACAGTAAAGTATGGCCCTAATTTGTATCACTTGCCTATTTCCATGGTGTAAATACTCCTAACACAGCTAAATTCTTGGTAATATGACATCACTCTGTCATTAATACCTGTGTTGATATCACCTTGAACACAGAGCTGGTAAGAGGCATGCAGTAGCCCATTATTTTCTAGAATTTCCACTGTACTCCTACAACAGATGCTGATAACCTCAAGAGCTTCAATAATGGTAAAATATAGTAAAATAATTGGGAAGTGATGAGTTTTGAGTATTTATGATCTTCATTTACTTTCTTATTTAATAGATAATTTATTTGAACTATAATTTAGTTATGTGCATGCAATTTTACTTTTAATAATGGTTGTGTTTTAACAAGCAGATTACAAAATTCTTGAACACTCAGCAGTCAGCTCTCACAAGCCAGTGGCCCCAGCACAGCGCTGCTGCTCTGGGTGCCATCATTCTCATCTACAGAGTTTTAGGGATCATCACAAAGGAATAACTAAGGATCTGTGCAAAGATTAAACTACACGAGTATCCATCACATTGTTATTTATAAACTTAATAAATTATAAACAAACAAAGCCTCTAACAAAGGATTAGTTAATAATAATAACAACAGTAAAGTTCACTGAACACTTTTAGTGCACCTGGCAGTGAGAACTTGGCAGGACAGTCGTTCGCCTGCTTGTCCCCCATTAACAAACTCACTGACTGGCCACAGCCTGTCCCGACTGTCAAACGTCCTCCCTGCAGCAAGCTGACCATCGGCCTCGTTGGCCTCTCACCAGTGGACTCCTGCATCCTGTTCCTACAAGTGAGTTCCATGCTCTTCCAAAGTAAGGCGTGCTTGTCCCAAGCCTGCTGAGGCCCACTGTACATTTGACCTTGAACAATGTGGAGGTTAGTGGCACCAGCCCCCAACACCTATAATTTTGACTCTATTGTTGGCCCTTCCCATCAGCAAATGCAACAACCTGGGACCGAAAACAGTAATTTTCCATCCGTGGTTGGGAATCTGCAATTGGGAATGCAAAAATATTGTTATAGGTCCCTAGTTGGTTGAATCCTCAGATTTGAATCCTGCCAATACACAGGGCCAACCGCATTTATCAACAACAGCAAAATTTGCCTAGAAGTAGACCTGTGTACTTCAAACCCGTTTGGTGCAAGGGTCAGCTAGCGGCCCCTGTTATAGTGTGTGTTCTAATTAACTATTAGGTACAGCAAACACATAGGAGTGATAAGAGAGAGTCGATGTTTCTTTCAATCTCCTTTCAAATGCTTTGGAAAAATTCAAGATGAAAAAGCTTACAAATTAGGTGTGAGAAAAAACCTCAAAAGATAAGAGAAATCAGGGATATAATAGACTGTGCACTCAAAGTACACACTTAGATTAAAAAAATTATTCGTTGTTTATCTGAAATTTAACTGAGTATCCTGTAGTTCACTGGCCACTCTACTGATGACCCTGCTACATGCTCCTCACCCTAAGTAGCCCCCAAAGCCAGCTTTACTCCCGGGAAGGTGTTTTATCCTTAAAGTAACCTTGGTGTCCCTACAGACTGCCATCTGAGAGCAAAGCCTGCAATAGGGACTTCTCTAAAAGGTGTCCTGAGCAGCTGCCTCCGTGGGAGCCAGAGGTCCCCATGAAATCCATGACACTTGTAAATGCCTGGGTCCAGGGAAAAGCAAGGCATGGCCCAGAAGACAACCTTCGCTTATTTGATACTTTTGCCCAGGACTAGCCTAGGTCTTTACTAGGGCTGAGAAGCCAACCCAAATTTCCCATGAACCCTCCCATGCTCTCCTGAGCCATATCTCTTTATTGAGCAATGCATCTCACACATCCAAATCCCTTTGAAATCCTCACTCCTTGGATTAGACAACCTGTCTTCAATTGCAAATCAAGTCGTGTATATCCTTCAAAGGAGTCCAGATCCCAGTTAGACAGGAAAAGGCCTTACCCTTTCAATTCTGCCCCAGAATGGAAGGTGAGGCATTGTCTAAAGGCGCTAGAGCATGGCGCAGAACACACGTCTGTGACCTTTCCCCTTGTCCTAGGGCATTCTATTTGGACGATGCATTTTGACATCCCCATGAAAGATGGGGTTGCTGCTGCAGTGAGGAAATTGCCCATGATTAGGGGGAAAGGTGAGAGGATGGGAAAGTCCCTTTGGAGCACCTCACACAAGGTAATAGCTGTCATGAAAATGACCCCAATTTTGCCTGATCTCACTGCAAATGAGAGAAGAATTTAACTTTCTAAACTTTTGAAGGCTCCTGCTTGGTACTAGTTTGGGATGTAGGAGAGTTCTAATTTTCAGAAAACTCTATAGGTTTAGGCAGAGGCGAAATGGAGGCCCAAAGCTAGAAACCACATCTTGGAATTTGGTGATTTGGAGTTTAACAATAATGTTATTCCACAGTGGAAAAATTGGAAAGGGTCTGAGTACGCATAATAGCATTGCAAAAATAAATGAGATGCCCCATGGATAGAATTCTGTTAGCATTAAACATGACATTGAAGACTAGTTAATGATATGATAGACATCTGTTGTATAATTAGGTGAAAAGTCACAAAACATGTGCAATAATAACCTACCAAAATGTGGACAGTGGTAATCTCTGGTAGAATTACCAATTATTGTTTCTTTTTCATTAATACTTATTTACTTTAAAAAATGATTATGAATTGTTCTTATAAAAGACAAAAAGAGGTGTAGCTCAGTGGAATGAGCACGGGCCTGCAAACCAAAGGGTCGCCATTTCGATTCCCAGTCACGGCACATGCCTGGATTGGAGGCCAGGTCCCCAGCTGGGGGCACGTGAAGGGCAACCACATATTGATGTTTCTCTCCCTCTCTTTCTCCTTCCCTTCCCTTCTCTCTAAAAAATAAATAAATCTTTTTAAAAAAAGAACAAAAAATGTTATTTCATACAAGTAAAAATTGTTAAGTACTCCAGAACCTAGAAAAAAAGCACCTGTGCTTTTAATTCAGGTAGAAAACAAGGAACCAAAGATCTATGTAAAACCAAACCATGGCAAGGAAATTCAGCAGGGATTCAAACCCTAGAAATAATAATATTTTTGAAACTTAGAGATTTATAGACCCTCCATGAGACCAACGAGAGAGATGTGAGAACTTCGAAGAGCACAGTGATAACCCAATGAATAGTTAACATTCCCAGAAGTCTTCCTTACTCTGTGCCAGGCATCAGGCTGAGCACCGATTATTTCATTTAATCTTTTCACAACCCTGCGAAGTAGACACTACCAAATATTACTCCCAGGTGGGAAAACTGGAGCTTGGAGCCTATAAATGACTTGCCTAAGGCTCCACCACCATCACACAGGCAACCCGGACCCCAACCCCTACATGCACCCACCTCCTCTCCTCCGACTTTTCCCAGCCCCACACCCTCTGCGCAGCTCCAGGAAGTAGGGTCTCTCACTCACATGAGGGCGGAGACCTGACTTAACTATCAAAAAATCAAGGTCTTTTTTTTTTCTATTTTAGTTATCAGAAAAGAAATCCGTGCCCTGGTTGGTGTGGCTCAGTGGACTGCGCTCTGGCCTGGGAACCGAAAGGTCTCGCTGCGCTTGCTGGCCAGGTCTCCAGTTGGGGGCGTGGGAGAGGCAACTGATTGATGTTTCTCTCGCACAGGGATGTTTCTCTCCTCTTTCTCCCTCCCTTCCCTTCTCTCCAAAAATAAATAAATAAAATCTTTTTTAAAAAAAGTAAGAAAAGAAAACCGCAAAAACACCAAGGATCTGCATACTTCCTTCAGCGTTCATGTGGGATAAAGCGGACCACATCTGCAGTCACGTGCACCAGAACCGATGCCAGCAAGCATCAGAAAAGGCTGAGTTCGGCCAGCCAGCTGGTTATTTGTAGAATAACTAGCTGGGTCACTAACTTAACCAATTTTGCATTTTTTAATGGTATAATTGGTTGCTCGACTTCAGTTCCCCCATCTACTCCCACTCCTGCACCCGCGCCCAACCCCCCACCCAAAGAGGAAGAAAATCAAAGTGGGTCTATAATAAATTCAGCCCTAACAACAGGCCAGGGAACCCAGCCTAACAACTAGATGTTTCTCTCTGTAACAACCTTTTGATATTTGTTTTGGTTTCTTCTCTCTGAGCCGATGCTCTGTATTGTTGAATTAAATCGAGCCTGTTTGGGTATCTTGTTCTTGAAAAATATGGCAACATAGAAATATACCCACCGGCTCTTCCTAGAGTCTGCGAGCTCCTTTCCCCATTACCTAGACAAAAGTACCGTGGTCTTGACCTCTAGATCCAAAGGGATTTACCAGCAAGACTGTCAAACGCACTAACTGTGACTTTTGATTCCTGAAATGATCCCAGCCCAGGTCTCACTAGCAACACAACAGTGTGGTCTATTTAGAAAGAGTATAAGCACATTGAAAGCATAAGGAAGTTGGTATCTCCTTCATGTTAGTTAAGGAAAAGAGATGTTTTAGGAGTCCAGCTTAAAGGGAATACGAAAACCCAAGGTTTCATTCTGTAATTCTTATTCACTACTAAAGCCATGAGGCCAGGATGTGTGTTTAAAGCCTCTTTAATCCAAAGACCTGTTATCTTTACTTGACCTTATTTCCTGTCATTGGCGAGAATCAAGCTGCTTCTACTCCCTCTAATAGCCATATAGTATAACTCTTGCTGGGAACAACTGCTGTGTGTACCTTCCTTTGTGGCCCGCCGCAATCTTGGGAAGTAATATGTCTGTTTTGAAAAGAGTCATTTATAGCCTGCTGTTTGACCTAAGGGATCCAGGACCCCTCCCTGGCCTCATACACTGTATTTCCTTCCTGGCTTTTTCGCAGGTTTAATGCAGCACAGGTGGTGGTATGTTTCCAAACCAGGTGTCTGAGGCTAAAGACGTTTGCTAAAATATTTGGCCTGTATTTTTCTTTTTGGCTTGGAATTTACCACTGTGAGCTGCAGAGTCTTGGTGATGACTTCATTTTTTATGACATTTTTACTGTCCTTTACACAGTTTTTCCTCCCTGCTTTTTAACTCTCTCTAGAGATGCTATAAAATCCCCACAGTTTACTGTGCAACACTTTTCAATGTTGTCTTGATGCCACACACACAAATTGGCTGCTCTTCAATTGACTGGCTGTGGGGCTGGGGCTGCACCTACCTGACTGGGTCACAGAAGGGAGGGCCACAGAGGAAAAACCTGGACAGGTGTGTGGCTTGAGACAGAGCAGGTCACTATGCTGGTCACATTGTCCAGTGATCTTCCTGCACATATCACCATAGAGCATCCAAAGTCCAGATTTTAACACTGTTTGGCATGAGGCCAAGCCAAGGATTATGCAAGTTTTTATAAGCATCCCAATAACAGAATAAAAATAACTCACATGTATTGAGAATTGACTGCATTCCAGCACTGCACTTGATAAACAACGTCTCACTTTACCCCACAATAAACTTCTGAGGTAGTGCTGTTATTAGCCAATGTTTAGAGATTAAAAAAACGGAATCAGAAAGGGTAAATAATTTGCCCGAAGTCACAAAGCTAGCTCATAAGTGGTACAGCTAGTTTCAGACCCAAACTTTTCCATCACTGTGCCATGCCGTTCCAGGGTGCGTATGTCAGTGCACCCCAAGCATTAATTGCGGGACACCTCAACATGTCAAAGATGGAAAGTCGTTGCAGGCGGTCGCTGACATAACACTACATGCGACTCTCACTCAGCCTAATTTCAGCAGAGGTTCTATCTTTCAGCAAAACCTACTCTACTAAGCCCTAGTTTACAGAGACAACTCCACGATAGACAAGTTTTCAATGTCCAATCATCACCTTTTAATGGAAATAATGGTATGGACTCTACACCCAGTTCTCTCACTCACTAGCTTGAGAACCTTGCAAAGTCATTTAACCTCTCTGAGGGGTGTGGTTGGGGTGACCATATGTTCCAGTTTGCCCACAACAGTACCAGTTTTCATCTGTTGTCCCATTGTAGTTACTAATGGTCCTTCTACTCTCTAAAGTAGCCCGGTCTGGATGATAAGTTGTATGGTCACTTTAACTACAGTGTTCATTAAAAAAAAAAAAAAAAATCCTCACATAAGGATACGTTTATTTTAGAGAGAGACAAGGCGGGGGAGGGAGAGAAAGAGAAAGAAACATCAACCAGCTGCCTCCCATGCACGCCCTGACCAGGGATTGAACCCACAACCTAGCTATGTGCCCATGACCAGGAATTGAACCCACAGCCCACAGGACAACGCTCCAACCAACTGAGCCACCCAGTCAGGGCTACGATGTCCCTCTTCTGAGGCTATTTCCTATTCTTTCTGTAGCAGCACCTCAATGGGACTTGAGGACTCCTCCTACCCCATATGATTTAGGTAGCCCAAGGTGGCCAATTAATGCTCTGAATTCTCCTGGCCATGGCAATTGGTTCAAAGCTGAGTGTGTGACCCACAACGGCCATGAGGGTAGACATGTTGAACTTTTGTAGACACTATCAAGGAGGCATCCCTCTCTTTCCAGGAAAGTTGCTGGGCTGATAGGGTGTAAGCCTAGAGTTGCTGGCAGCCACACCGTGAGGAACATGTGCCAGACAAGGAAGTCGTGCAGACGATAGAACTGAGAGGTGGAAAGCATGCTGACAGGACTGCTTGAACCCCTGGCCTGAAGCCACACATATGCAGGAACTTCCTAGTTAAATGCCCCAATAATTTCCCTGTTTGCATAAGCTAGTTTGACTTGTGTTCTGTCAGTCACAACTGAAGGAGGGATGACTAAGAAGCAGAGGTTGGATTAGAGCATTTCAGCACTGGCATGTTAGGCTTCTGTGGAGAAATAAATTCACAGGTGCACACATGCAGAATTACATAGCGCTCCAACCCCCCTGAGAAACCAAGGCATTTCTCACTCAGGTTTTTCATGGTTCAGTAATGCGTAGAAGAGCATCAAACATTACCCAACCCAGTGGTTTCCTGACTGCTTCATGGGGACCTGGCTTCTAACAGTGTTCTGGATTGGGGGAGGGGGGAGCGGTGAGGGGGCAGATATGAAAATTAGGGATAGAGAACAAGATGGGGCTGGGCTCAACAGCTGTCCCCTGCATCACCCGGGTCAGCTTCAGTTGCCTGGTTTATACTAGCTCTGTCTGGGAAAAGTCCAGCCACTGTTAATATAACAAGAATGGTTAGCACGACATCAATGTAACCTGGTAGCCAAGGAGAGTGGACTGGAATGTGCACACGTGAACAATGATGACTTCACTGTACTAGTCAGTGGGGAAGGTAAACACCATTGAGTGAGCACGTGTGCTGTGTGGCTGTTGCATTCAAAATGACTGAGCAAGTGGAACAACAAATCTGCATCAGATTTTGTGTTAAGCTTGAACATTCCTCCGTGGAGACTATTTGGATGATTCAGAAGTCTTTCAGGGATGATGCAATGAGTGCAGCACAAATAAAAGTGTGACTACAAATGCTTCAAAGATGGTTGAGAATCTGTTGAAAGCGATCCACGTTCTGGAAGGCCCACAGCAAGCAGAATACCTGAGAATGTTGAATGTGTACAGGCTGCAATCAACAAAGATCAGCGACTGATAGTGTGAGAACTAGAAGCTGGTTTGGGGATTCCCAGAACTACTGTGTCCAAGATTTTGACACAGGATCTTGGCAGGAAACATGTCATAGCAAAATTCACTCCACATCTTCTGCTGCCAGAGTAGAAGGAATACCATGCTGTAGTTACTAATGACTTGATTCAAACCACTACCAATGAACCAGATTTCCTCAAGAAGGTCATAACTTTGAAGGAGACCGAGGTGTCATCATCCTGGGTACAATGTACCTTGTGCCTTTTTCAATAAATGCCTCTATTTTTCAAAGTAGGTGGCTGTATACTTTCTAGATACAGCCACCTACTTTGGAATACTAGGGTTCAGCATGAGTGTTCATTTAAGGCGAAAAGGATTCCGTTGCTCTAAGGAGATTGGAAAAGCACTTATTTGGTCAAAACCTATCATTTTAAAGATAATGATAGCAGAGTCCAGAGATAGTAAGGGACATTCCCCCACTCACCCCCACTTTTACTCCCACCCCTTTCCCCCACCCACATACATGGTCACACATAATCGATATGAGAGGGAAGACCTGAACATCATCTGGTTCTCTTTGACCTTGCAATGGTTTCTTTAGTATATTAGAAAATCTTTTTCTTCAGTGTTAGGAAGACCAAATAGAGTTGTATTTATATCATAAGCAATACATACTTATATGTTATGAAATGTAATATAAGTAATATTGCCCATTTGTTTGTTGTCTTGCTTAGTGTCTGTGCTCCTCAATAGATTCTAAGCTCAATGTACAATAGAAGTAGGTGGATGGCAACCCACCTTAAACAGAGTGGCTCTAAAAATTTGTTTAAAAAAAAGTTAATAACTGCCCCTCCCGGTGTGGTTCAGTTGGTTGGGAATCAACTTGCAAACTGAAACGTTGCCAGTTCAATTCCTGGTCAGGGCACATGGCTGGGTTGCAGGTTTGGTCCCCAGTCAGGCACATACAGAAGGCAGCCAATTGATGTTTCTCTCTTGCATCAATGTAGCTCTCCCTCTCCTTCTCCCTCCCTTCCACCCTATTGAAAATCAAAAATAAAAATAAAATTAAAAAAGTAAATAACCAATTTACAGATGCTAAATCGCCATGAGAAAGAAAGGAAATAGGACAGTTTTTTCAACAAATCTCAAGAAAAAAGATGGAGAAGAAATCTACAGAGCAAGAGAGATCTGAGGAATACTCGTATATGAACAGGATGCAAAGTGCAGATCTCATGCAAACCAACCAAATGTTAAAATTATGAGATAATCAGGAAAATGTCACAAAACTGTGTCATTGTTGATTAATTTCATTGTTATCTTGTTTGAGGTGTAATGGTGATATTGTGGTTGTGTTTGTATGAGTCCCTATCATTTATAAATACACACTAAAATATTTACAGCTGAGATGATACAATGCCAGGAATTTTGTGCAAATAATCTGCAGGTGGGAGGGATGATTGCGGGTAGAGATGAAAGAAGATTGGCCTGAAGCTGATCTTTTTTTGAAACTGGGAAAACCTATCTGGGGGTTCATGGGACTATTTTGCTATCATTGCATATGTTTGAGATCTGTGTATAATAATTTCAAAAGGGCAAGAGATAGAAAAGGAAAGGAAAGTCAAGAACAATTCTAGCCTGTGCAGCGACCTGGATTCAAATCTCGGTTCTTCCATTTACCAGTTGTGAGACTTGAGGTTAATACTTATCATCAGTCAGTTTCCGTAACTGTGATGGGACTAAAAATAACATGTCTCCTAGTGTGAGTTTTAAAAACCAAATAAAATTATATATGTAACATGTGTATGATAAATGGTATGTAAAAATGGCAACTGTTATTAATACCAAATGTTAAACATGTTATGCAAATATAATTGGTGCTAAAAATTACATTTTAACAATAATAAAAACTAAAACTGCTGAGTAGTTGATACCTAGAACTGTTCTATGTTTTACATGTAAAAACTCATTTGATTCTCTTACTTAAAATAAATCCTCTTTAAGCATTATTTAAAAGTTTGTAGTAAATAGTGATAATAAAGAGTGATAAAAACTGATTTTAAAAATGAAATTAAATAAAATAAAGTTATTTTATTTTATATTGAACCACATTTAGAAAATAATTCATAGAACAAACACCAAATGACTAAGTTTCAGGGGTTTTGGTGCATTTTTCTGACAATATTATATGATACAATAATAGTAATATCTGTTACTTCAATTTCTTTTGCAGTATAATCATTAAAAATAGTCATTTTCACAAAAGTATTCATCCATTTTCTGAAGGCTTTCTTTTTTCTACTGTTGTTCAGTTACAGCTGTCCCACCTTTTTCCCCATTGCTCTC